>CM031680.1:1676094-1801094 GCA_006182925.3 Reinhardtius hippoglossoides | reverse complement strand
GTGAGAGCACGACCACTTGTTACGCTTATGTGAACCGCTGTCTGTAAAAAATGCTGAGGCAGCATTTTTCTAAAATGTCCTGCAAAGTCCTTCGACCTCTTTCCCTCTTCTCTTTAGCTCAGTCCCTAAATAAAATGTGTCGTGTCCATGTGTTTGTGCATGTGTTAGTGTGCCTAGATAGATACGATAAACAGAATATCACTATGTCTTCACTCGGTCTTCACCTGGGTCCCAGGAGGTCCGACTGACAGTCCTTCCTCTTCAGAGTCTCCCCCCCTCTGGGGGGCTCCGGGGTGTCCGCCCTCCCACTACTCATCTTCAGCAAATATCAGCACCTGAAACGACAGAAACACAACCACAAGGATATTTATACAGGCTGTGTATTTAGATTATGAGCGATTAGCAAACATAAAACACACTGAGATATTTTGTCAGGTTGAGACAGAAATGATTATAAGTTTTTGCGTAATCCTGCTGACAAACAAACTGGGACGAAACCCTGTCCCCCTTGTCGGAGGTTATAACTGGGGGATGTAATAATATTTTATTAATTACCAAATTAACTCTCATTTCGTTGGCAAATCTCCCTTTAAGCTTTTGATTTCAAATACGTCCAAATAGATCATTTTAAACCTTTAATTGTTGCTCAATCTGGCTTTTTTTTTAAACGTGCAAAACAGTTCAGTCTGTGCCAGTGTGAGGACGCTATTGATCTGAATTCACTGGTTCAATTACAACGGAGCATCATGGAAATGGAAAACCTCTCGACTGCTCCACCAGCTTCACAACATTCTTCCCCACAGTGTTCTGAAGACAAGAATCCATGTGCCGGAGATGTACACAACCTGTTTGAATGGTGCATAATCAAACAGTGTTCGTGACTCATGAAAAACAATGTGCCATTATAAAGTGCCCGTTGGCAATATGTGGGAGGCCCAGTGGGAATAAAGTAGGTGTCAATAATTGCCTCAGTTAGAAATAGCTAATTCATGTAGGCATTCAAACTGCGCTTCCAAGATTTCTGTCGTCAAAGCCGACATCTTCAACAGGAGCCATTCGGTGGAGAAGCAAACTGTCTTCATGACCCTAACGCAGAATCAAAGTCCTGCAGATACATGCTGTCGACCAATCATGGGTCAGTTTCAGCTGTCAATCATGACGTTTCACCCCATTTTCATAAAATCAAAAAGCAAAACAAACATATAAACCAATAAACACGTCATTGAAGACCAAATTATTCCGTGTAATGTAATTTAGTGGCTCATGGCCCATTGTAACAGAATGGATGCCGGAATGACGTATACAACTGCACCTTCCAGGGGCGTTTATGTAAATTTGTTTTGGGATCTTGTTTCAATCACTTCTCTTCATAAACAATTATTTGCTGTATTTTTTTGACTAGGACCATCTGTACGGACTTTCCTTCTGGGACTGGGGGAATTAACAATTTGCCCAAATGCAGATTTCACTAAAGCATGTTCTTGGTGTTAACGTGAAGACACAAAAGTGGGTTGGAGCTTCTATATCGCCGATGAGGCAGAGTGGCAGTTGGAAGCTGCGTCCGTCAGGGCGGCAGGCCTTTAAGGCCTCTTCAACGGGCCAGCACGTCACCTGACCATTACATAACAGAGTCTGTGGGGCTGATACTGAGCAGATGAAGGCAGGAAACCAGGATAAGGAGAGAGAGAGAGAGAGAGAGAGAGAGAGAGAGAGAGAGAGAGAGAGAGAGAGAGAGAGAGAGAGAACAACAGGGAGAGAGAAGAGAGGAGCTGGTGAGAAGCACAAAAGAGAAAAGGGACGATAGATGAAGGAAAATGTAAAAGATGTATGAAAGGTAAATTGGCAGAGAGCTCGGGAAACATTTCCTCACACTGACGTCAAATCAACAAGTGTGAATGTTGAGATAAGTGGCTGAGGGTGGGAGTGACAGAGGGAGGAAATTGGCATCTAATGCTCAAAAGTAAGATAAAAGGATAAGAGAAAAGGGCCGTGAGGTGGAGTGGAGTCTTTGGATCTGGTTGTGCTGAGAGTTCCCATGATGCAAGGGGAGACCTTGTTAATCAGCTGTTATCATCACCAGTCAGTCATCAACACTTCCTGCTGTGACCCAATTTTAGCCGTGCTAGCAGCGTGGTTCTGGGGACGCTGATGTCCGTCAGTCGGTCCACCAGCTTGGTTCAGAGTTGAGTGGTCGTGGGGTGGTAGCGGCGGAAGGTGGATGAAGTCCTGGGGCATCAAACACACCAACTGAGAGGTTAGACGACATGTTGAGGCTCAGGTGTGGGAAAAGAAGCCGTGGACATACAACCATGAGAAGACACAACTTTATGTTTTCCTTCCTATGAACTTTCGTAGATTCAGTTTGTTTTAAGAGTCCGACCGTCATCGACAACACACTGAGCAGAGAGATAACAACTGTGCACGAGAGGAAACAGCTTGGAATTAGCTTGAGGCCTTGGAGTTGAGCGAACCCCACTTGTTTCACTGAACTAGAAAACCAGTTCCAGGTTCCTCTTGGGTCCTCCTTGATGTTCTCCTCTTCTACTCACTTGGTTTTAGGGCTACATCAACAAACACACATCCCAAGCACACAGAGTAAAATCTTATTATTATCATCAGGTCATAAAGCTTCACATTAATAAACTGACTCAAATAGACACTGAATCAAAAACAGACAGCTTCCTAAAGATCATCACCCCCCCTCCATGTCCCCATCTAGTTATCATGTAGTACAATTAGGCTACAAGCTGAAGTCAACATTGCATATACTGCACATTAAAATGTATTGGTTTGTATTAAGCAAAGTAAAATTAGAAAGTCTGTAAAAGTTGAGAATCACTGAAAACAACATTAGACACGTGGGAACTGAAGGTGTAGTCACAGCTTTGGGTGAACAGCAGATTATTATGGTTTATATACTTCAATCAGTGTCTCAGGTAGTTACACATGGGCCCACAAACGAAAACACAAATGAAGACACACATATGGCCTCACACACGCACGCGCACACGCACACACACACACACTGAATTAACACTAATGTAGCCTGCGACAAAAGCCTTTAGCCCGTTCAGGCCAATACTAATGCAATCAGGAGCCAAGAGCTTCGCAAAGTGAAGCCATGTAAAAACAATTTGAGCTGGAGAGAAGAGACGAGGCCAGAGGGTCAAACCAGCCATTAAGGAATTAAAGCTGAGGGCTGACCACAGCCTGCTTAAGTGGACTCTGTCGTCAATGGAAACCATCGCTGCTCGGTTTCTTTGTTTTGGGTTTCTGAAAAACCAGTGGCGACAGGGTGAGGCTTTGACAGGTGCTGCGTTTTTCAACTCTCTTTTACTAACTGCACAGAGCATTTGCACGATGGAGCCGTTATTCATTATTGTCTCGCACACATCAGTGATCCCTCGATCGTAATAAAGAATATCATCATATCGTGTAGATTGCAGTCTTTTTTTTAAAGTAGCATAATCATAGACAGGTTTTAACCCCTGTTGCCTGTGTTCAGGTGTGTTGTCATTTATTTAAGTATTTAAACCCTCGTTCTGGTCTGTTCAGCTTTCAAGGAATATCCCCGCAGTGTCCACTTCCTGGTATGTGACATGTGACAGGGAGCAGGTAGGTGTCACATTACAGCCAGCTGGAGGTCAGATGTGAGGGGGGAGATAAACAAAGCTGCCCAACCTATTCAGCAGTAATTATGAAAAATAAAATGCCACACAAAGAGAAGGCAGGATTGCAAATGGAGTCCGGGCAATTACGCAAAAATACTGTATAGTTGTCATGGAGGTAAAACACAGGGTTGTTGTTAAAGGAACGAGTCATCGTCAGACCTTAGCTTCCATAACAATTGAGGTTTGAGCATACGCACACACACACACGCACGCACACCACACACACACACACACACACACACACACACACACACACCACACACACACACACACACACACACACCACGCACACACACGCACACACACGCACACACACGCACACACACGCACACACACACACACGCAGTGTTACATAATGAAAATTAAAGCTAATGTGTTTTGCAGGGATAGTGGAAAAACCTCTGTTGTCATATCTAAAAAAAACAGCACATCTACTGGGTGGTTATTTATTTAATTTTATCCCAAGAGTACATTAATTAAGTCTCATTTATTGTTTCCACTCCATAATAGAGACCACATGCAGGATTTTAATACATTGAAATTTAATAAAATAAACATATTTGACGCTATCCATTCAGGTGTGAACATCTTTGAGGTTTAATTGGGTTGTGTATCATTTTTTCCAACTCTCTTCTAATCTAAAGTGAGCAGGTGATATCGGGCTATGGTGGTGTGTGTGTGTCTGTGTGTGTGTGTGTGTGTGTGTGTGTGTGTGTGTGTGTGTGTGTGTGTGTGTGTGTGTGTGTGTGTGTGTGTGTGTGTGTGTGTGTGTGTGTGTGTGTGTGTGTTGCTGCTGCTGATGTGAACACGACAGCGGTGCCCGAGAGGTGGGACCCTCCTCCCTTTGGCTCCTGAGCTTCTGTCAAGGCCGGAGTCTGAGCCCACAACCCCCCCCCCCCCCCCCCCCATCACACACAGACATAAAGTAGATTTAATACCTGGATTAAGAACACTGGCTTCTCCGACACTGAAGGGCCAGCAACATATGACAGTGTGTGTGTGTGTCCACGTCAATACGCCCAATCTCTTTGTGCACATCTCTGCTGTGCGGTGCCACGGTGATGCTCCTCTGAGCTGGTGGCTTTATGGTCGGTGGCTTACCGCCTGTTGCCAGGGACAACAAGCATTTTGTTGATCTAGCTGGATTTAGACAACATCGGGTAACTACAACTTGGCTCAGGCTCAGAACAAATATATGAAAACGTAACTTTTACCCCACAGAACCGGGTTCGGCTTCCTGTCAAATTTTCAACTTCACTGACGCAATATAACAAGACACAACTTCAGGTTTGGTCAGGGAGTCGATTTTTACTCCCCCGCGCGTCTCCGCCAACGAGAAGCTTCCTCCAACTTTGTGGTACTGTACAGCTAAACACCTATTTTTGTTTTGGGATATTTTTCAAGAGCATTTCCTCTAAATTGACCAGACAATGCAAGAGTGAAATGGGGGGGGGGGGGGGTACGCCGCAAAGGGCCAAGTCCCATCTGACCTGTGGCCACGGCACGAGGACTCAAACCTGCGTATTCATTTCAAACACCTTGTTCCAAACTGTTTTGTTTAACTCGATATGAAAACATTACACTGATTTAGAATCTGCTCTGTTTAGTTTATGGAGGATTAAATCTTGGTGAAAATAAAACTAACTATTAATGACAAAACTACAATTTCTGCAAGAGAGCAATACAAAAAAAAATAGTAAAAAAAAATCCCCAGTTTGAAATAAAGTGAATTATTTCTGAGGAGGTTTGGTAAAACCAGTAGGTAACTTAACTGAGCTGTGACTGACAACTTCCAGTGTCTAAGATCTCTTCTTTTTTTGTGAAACACTTTTGTTTTTATTGATATTTGAGAACTGGATCGTCCTGACAACTTGTTTTTGTTGCTGTTGGGACAAAAATGTGGACATACATTTGGTGACTATGACGACTCAACAGCTGCCCTCTCCGTCCACCCGGCAGCCCGGTCCCATTTTATTGAATTGTCGTCAAAGTTTCCGAAGGCTCCTTACACTGGTGTGCTGGAATGGAAAGCAAACACCTTTCTGTGTGCGGAGAAGCGAGTCGCCTCTAAATTCAATCTGCAAACGTCGACTGACCCACTTCAACCGGTGCCGTCCTCCCCCCCGTATCAACAAACGCAAACTAATTGGTGTTTGCGTGACATCAGAGGTCAAACATTTTTATTTTGTCTCACCTGAGTGTGATCCCTTTTAAAAATGTGTTTGTTTTTAATCTCATCATCAACATCGTAAAACTTAGCTTACCTTAGCTAGAGCCACAGCTAAGTGAGGGGCATGCAGGTGACCGTCGCTACGACAGAAACAGTTCAGATCCAGATGACTCTAATTACAAACCTCTTCTCTACAGAGCAATAACTAAATCAGCCACAGACAGTCGTCCATAGAACTCCTCTGGGAAATTAAAACGGGAGAAGAAGAGGGAGAGAACAGCAGCAGAGACGTCGGAGCGACGGTTAAACATCAGAGAATCGGAGGAGACGCGGTTTGTATTCCTTTAAACTGGTTACAGACGGTTTGTTTGCAGGCGGCTCATTACTCTGCATGTGCAGCTTTTCGTAATGTGAGAGCCTCATCGATTATAGACCGGAATCAATAACACTGTACATGCCTGCCCAGATGCTAATTCAATTGTGAGTATGCATAGATGTGTCGCATGTGCACACACACACACACACAGAAAGACACACACACACAGCAATCCTCCTCGACTGATATTTCCTGTATGCACCGATTTACACATGGATTCCTAGTGATGCTCCTCTCTCTCTCCTCTCTCTCTCTCACTTCACCAAGATGTGTCCGTTGTCTTCAGGCAAAATTGTAAACAAATAAAAGAAACTAATCAATATGAATGAGATGTGTAAATGATGGAATGGGTTCCCAGGAACTCGACAGCTAACACAAAAGTACCTCGTATCCTGACAGCATACTACAAAAACTACTGAACCACACACACACACACACACACACACACACACACACACACACACACACACACACACACACACACACACACACACACACACACACACACACACACACACACACACACACACACACACACACACACACACACACACACTCTATAGTGCAGTGCCCCAAATCTGTCCAGTGGTTAAACCTCTGGACCCTTGAGCACGCATGGAAAAACACAGTCAGGACGTCAGAGGGAAGCTTGTACAGACAGAGAGAGAGAGAGAGAGAAGAGAGAGAGGAGAGAGAGAGAGAGAGAGACAGAGAAGAGAGAGAGAGAGAGAGAGAGAGAGAGAGAGAGGCTTTGTTTTTCGTCAGTGACACTCGCCCTCTCTCGTCTCCTTACTTTCAACAGTGGACACAAACTCCTGAGCGTTATTTCTACGTCCTCTCGTCAAGCTGCTGAAATTAGCACAAGTTCATTTGCAGGTAAATGTCGAGTGAAAAACCCGAAGCCACGCTAACGCTAAGCAAGACCTAGGCAAAGTTGTCCTCTATGAAGAAACACATTTAACTCCCTGAAGCCCAAGTACAACCATGGCAAGTAACTCAAAATGCCATTTGTGCAGCATGAGACACACAAAGTGCCACAAATCACTCACAATAAACAAAAATCGAAACTTGTATTTGTTATTTTGGAAAGATTGTCAAAGAATATAACCCCGAAAAGTTGGATATCTACACATCTAATGTCCGATATGATAAAATGACTCAACTGCTGCAAGATCGTGAGCCACAGCTTGAGAAAACCAGAGTGGCATGAAATGAAAGCAAAAACACTTTGACACACTGCAGGAGTTTGTCATCGTTTTGGTGGCAGTGAGGTCAAACTCCACCTTCAGCTCACTGAATGACTTATCTGCAGCGGTGGCCAGTATTGGTGTGAAAATTAACATACAGTCACAGCTGGGGCGACCACACAAAACAATACTATATGGGCACATTGTGCACAAATCCTCCAAAGAGATAAGACGTGTGTCACAACACGCGTGTGTGTGTGTGTGTGTGTGTCTCTCTCTTTGTGGGAATAGAAACTCTTAAGATGGAAAAAATGAAACTTTAACTTCCCGGAGACGTTGACATCTTGTGCAGGCGAAAACAAAAAAAGAACAACGCGTGAACGTGTCAGCGCATTATGAAGCTCATCAACTGACTTATCTGTGGAATTCCTGCTGGTTGGCTCAGGATTTCCCAGGAATCGTGGACAGTGCGTACAGTAGATTCTCTCTGGACGAGTGTTTACAACAGTTGTTGTTGAGGCAGAGCAAAGTGAGTTAACAGTTGTCTGGTTAGACCTCAGGTGACAGAGCAGCTACTGGCCTGCTGACTGTGCATTCTGTGTGAGCGTGTGTGTGGTGTGTGTGTGTGTTGTGTGCGAGTCCGTCATTCACAACCACTCCCCCAAACACACGCGCACGCACGCACACACACACACAGTGTCAAAACCACAATAATACATGGCAGCTCAAAGTCCACCTCTGACTAAGACAGTCACGCATAATGTGAGCATCAAACCCATCAGTTTGTTCATAAACAGACAGAATTAGAACACTGCTATCATGACCACATGTACTCAATAATATGTTTGTTCATTCCAACAGTGTACTGAACTACAAAGCAGAAAAATGAGTGATTTACAAAATAAAATAAAAGTATCATTACCACAATCCTAATTCATTTTAACTCCTAAGTGGGCATTTCTCATCGATTAACGGATAAATCAAAACACAATAACTGAACAACTAATGTTTGTTAAGGTTTGAAGAAACCAGATTAAAACAGAACTGCATTTTGGTTTTAGTTGAGAGATATGATTTAATTCAGCAGCTGCTCTGGGACATTTTCAAACATTTCAAACATGAATGTGGATAAAGTGTCTACACCTGACAGACCGAGCCTTTTACATCTGTTACTCAGAGGAGAGGAGCCGGGAGTCCGACAGGCACTTACCTCTGCTTTGGTTAAACCAGTCCATAACAAGTCCAGAGCCGGCCAGTCCTCCCATGCCGGCCGGGCGGACACACTGGTCTTCACTCCATGTACACAGTCAACACAACTGATTCACAACACACACACACACACACACCCCATAGATACACACTCGTTCTGTATTTCCCCTCTTTCCTCTGTCGGATAGCTCAGTGTGTGTGTGTGTGTGTGTGTGTGTGTGTGCGTGTGTGTGTCATCTGTGCCTAATGACAGCTGACAAACTACATGCCACAAATCCTCTCCCTCCCTCCCTCTCTCTCTCTCCCTGTCCCCTCCCCCATCATGTACACTCACACACACACACTCCTCCATGTCTCCTCCCACTACACAAACACACACACACGCACACACCACACACACACACCACACACACACACCACACACACACACCACTCCTCCCTCTTGTTAGCCGATGGGCAGAAAAAAAAAACCCTCCATGTCTCACAGCTACAGCCACAATGATTTACATGACCTGTTGATCTTGTATTTTCAACTGACATTACACGTTGTGGCAGAGCTGATTATTATTCAATGACATTTTTTACACGGACAGCGATGATTGCACTGCATTTGTATGAAAGTAAAAAAAAACATTGAGCAGTCCTCCATGTTAGCATACGGGACATGGACCGAAACAAAAAAAGTCAAATAACATTTTCTCAAAGATGATTATTTTAGGTCTTTCTAATCCCACCGATGTTTGATGTGAGTGTTTTAGTTTGAACCTGCCGAAGCCGGTGATGGTGAACTTCTACACTTTCATTTTCATGATATGAAAATGGGACGAAATCTCACGATTGACAGCTGACACTGACTCACGATTGGTCAAGCCCATATGTCGGTCGGGACCTCACTGCTGAGGCTCCACCCCCCCATTCTCTGGCGCTCAGACTCTGACTCATGCAAGAGGGCGGAGTTCGTATCCAGGATATTTTGGATTCATTTCTGGACAGTTGGAGTAAGTAGAGGCGTCGTCCATCTTTAAATCTATGAGTGACGACAAGCACGCTACCACGTCAGCAGGAGCAGTTTGAGTCCTCGTTTACCTTCGTCTTTTTTCTCAATTCTACATTTATAAGAATAAAAAAATATATTTTCATAAGAAACCACAGTTTTAGAGCTTTCCCCTTGTCCGCGAACTTTTCAAATAAAAGCAAATGGATGCCTGTCAGAAACAGTAAAGCCAACAAGGGACAGAGAAAGACAAAGACTGTTACTGTGCATTCAGTTTTTACATAATAAGCCTCGTCGCTGCTTTGATAATAAGCCTCACTCGAAGTGAGATGGCAGTAAACACAACGGAGAGCGAGAGAGGGTGAGAGCAAGAGAGACGGAGCGAGCGAGCGAGGGGTCATTTTAAAAATGACAAAAGCTCTAAGTGCTGGTGGAAGCAGATGTGTTTTACAGGCCACACACAGACACACACACACACACACACACACACACACACACACACACACACACACACACACACACACACACACACACAGACACACACAGACACGCACACCTTTCTCTGCTTTCACTTCCCATCTTGTTATGTCAGGACGTCCCTGTTGCAGTGAACTAGGTTTGATGCTTCAGTGTATAAAAGTATTTCAAAACCTTTGTTTTGAACCTGGAACCTTCTGCCTCGACAGTTCTCATAACCTGACTCATCATTTTCTAATTCTGATTGTTTTTTTTTCCTTTAGAGCGACTGCGTCACTCTGGATTTACAGACTGACGATGTGTGCGTTCAATCTGAGTTTAAAGTGAGTATTTCAAACTACTTTAAATGTTTGCGTTTCATATTTATATCACATAAACATATTTTTGCACAACACCGGCATTTAGTCATTCACTATATTTTAGGCGTAAAGGAAAAAAGGTAAACGAAGACCAGAACAATAAGAAAATGATTTGGCATAATTTAATGAGCTCACTTACCTCATATGCAAAGCATCCTGGGTAAATATCCACAAAGTGTTACATTTTGACATCAATCTGCACCGTCTGCAAAACACATAAAAGAAGAACAATGATTGAAATGTGAGGTGGGAAATAAAATCAACATAAAAATCAACATAAACATATTAACATGTTTCCGTTTTGAGTTTTGATTAAAAACATGCATCAGTGTTTATTTACTTGTGTAATCTGCACGGCTGAGTATTTCTACTTTAACGCTGCTGTAAATAAACGCCAGTCTGAAAAAAAAAAATTAAAAAAGATTCACACATCCAGAGTTTGTGATGTCACAAACCTAAGAAACCAATCATGTCAACTTGTGGGCGGGGCTCAGCTGTGGATATCGCTGTGCGGGCAAAGACATGGAAGAAAGGGCGGGGCCATATTAGCATATTCATGGATCTGGATCTAGTGGATTTAATTTTGTTTTCATAAGGCGGCTTTCGGGTCTTATTAAAAGGAGGTGTGCACTCTTCATTTCTTACTACATTTCCCCGTAAGCTCCTGCTCGTTTAAACCTACTGTGTCAAATTAGAATTCCACTATTTTTGGATCAATAAAAGGTTCATCTAATCTTATCTCACCAGCCGAAACTTCCCATGATGCAATTCAATATTGGATTTTCAATCTGACGTCATCTAACATGAGCGCGTCTTTCAAATTCTGCATTCCAAGTTTGCAATGCTGACTCTCCGTTACAAATGTTTACTACGAAAAGCGAACGCGGGGATAACCTGGCGATGTAACCCCCCGCTTATCGTCTATGTACTTCCCAGGAAAGCTCAACTACATTTCCTGTCCACGCTGAATAGATTTATGTATTCACAGGTCATATTGAAACGCTGAATAATGAATAATATTCAGTTTCCACAGCTGAGGCACAATGGAGTGAGACGCGTCACCTCGCCGCGCCACAGGAATCCCTCTGTCATCACGGACAGCTCGGGGGACACACCCAGGATCGGATGTATGGGAGTGTGCGTGTGTTTGATGAATGCGCCGTTGAGTTTTTACAGTGTAAAACAATTTGTGTGACTTTCACCTCAAACCTAACACACTGGTTGTGCTGGACTTCTCACTCTCGCCCACAATAACAAGAGAACCTGCTGCGTTTCCCAGACACTGACCCTGCCTGAGGGGAAGATTCAGAGTGTTTTGAAGCCTCCTTCACACCGTGAGGTTTGACCCGGGCCGGTACGGCGCTGGTCCGGGTTCACCGAGTTCTCACCCCCACGCTTCACAAACATCCGATTTTTTACGAAACAAACTTTATTTGAACAGCTGAGCTGACAGGGAAACCGACTTTAAGCCGCATTTAAAAAGAAGTTTTAACTTTTATTTTCTCCTCTGAAAAGACAGAACACCAGATCACATGTCGTGTTGCTGTGCCCTTGAGCAAAAACACTAAAAGGCTCTACCTGCTCGCTGAGCGCCGTCCCACTTTCACTTATGTAACCTAGAGAAAACTCATCTTTTCAGGAAATATCACACACGTGTTTTCCAGTGAACCACATACTCTCCCCCCCCCCCCTTTTCTTTCTTTTCTTATTTCAGTTAGACACGTTTCAATGACCTCGACTCTATCACTACTTCTGGCTTTTAATTTACTAAAACTAAAGCTTGTTGCATTCATTGTTAATTCTACAGTGTTCTACCTGGATTATTTCTACATTGGTGCAATTTTCCATAAAATTTTGTATGAAAGTTTTAAAAGGAAACCTGCTGGAACTAGATCCAGACCGGTCATCTAAAAGGTTGTGTTCATATAACGACTGAATCGGTCTCCCCAATTACTTTGTGATGGTAACATGACGACTGGTTGGATTATGTTCAGAGGCAACCGTTTAAATTAATAAAGCAGAGGATTTCTATCTTTGTTATGAGGCAATTTGGCAATTCGTGAATATGAGCTATATAGGAATAACATTTTATTGATCAAAAACAAACACATTGTCTTTCAATAAATATTAAAAAATATTTACCAAATACGTAACAAGCTAACATAATCCGGTGGAAACTGCATCTACACATTCTATGTACATAACTTAATTTCTAGGAGACCGGGATGCCGAAGAAACACCTACGCATATTAGGGTAAAAACAGGAAGTGTGTGTTCTTGTACCTTTGTGTCTTTGTGAGGACCATTTTGAGCCTGCAACCTACAGACTAAGGCATTTTGGGAAAGTGAGGACATTTTGGCCAGTCCTCACTTTCTGACACACTCTGTTTTAGGGCTGGAATTAGGTTAGGGTTAGGGTTAGGTACAAAGTTTGGGTGGTTAGGGTTAGGTGCAAAGTTTGGGTGGTTAGGGTTAGGGAATGCATTATGCCAATGAGTGTCCTCACTAGATAGCTGTACAAACATGTGTGTGTGGTAAGGATTACTGACAAAACCAAAAGAAAAGTATTAAAAAGAAGAACTAAGTTTTTTGGACAGAAGCCCAAACATCTGCTTGCTCTTTCCTCTGGTGTGTGTGTGGTGTGTGTGTGTGTGTGTGTGTGTGTGTGTGTGTGTGTGTGTGTGTGTGAGAAATACACCCTCCCAGCCAGTTGGACACAGCCAACTCAAAACCATACAACCACTTGAACATGCACCTGCCACCGCTGAGAGCTGCAAATGTGTGCATGTGTCAGCATGTGTGCACGTCACAGTGTGTCAGAGAGTGAGTGTGCGTGTGTGTGTGTGTGTGTGTGTGTGTGTGGCTGTGGGAGGGATGGACAGCTAATCTCTACCCAACTGCTTTGTGAATTGCACAAGCACACATGCAAGTACAAATGTCCCTGCACACAGTGTCAGGCCCTGCGGCTGTGATTAGGCTCAGTTTGCTCACTTGAAAGTTGTGTTGTCGTGTTTACAACCCGGAGACGACACTTCTCAACAGAGATCCTGTCAACGGGACGGCCCACGACATCCTTCCTCTGAGTGGTCGTGTCAGTGTCGAGGTTTGATTGACAGCAGACTGACCCATGAAGGGTGAACGAGAGGAAATTCACTTTGGCCGTCGCTTACATTTCTTTAAGAGACATTTAAATGTTTTTATACTTCAGCCAATATATTAGAATCAGACATCTTTTACTCCCCAATATCACATATAATAATAATAATAATTGAACAAGAATCATGTTCATACTCAGGTCGTTGATGTCTTAGTCTTGACTCTAAATCTTTCTATCGACAATTAGAGTCATACACGCTTTTATTATTACAACCGTCCTTTCTCCTCACAGCACGCGGCCCACAGCCACAGATGTGTGACGGAGAATAAAAACACAACAAGCCAAGCTGTGTCAGCCTCAAAGCCTGATTCTGATCTTATTTTCTGATGCAACAAATGTCACAGCTGATGGTGAAATCAAACACTTCTCTACAGTTTCGGATGTGCGAAAGTGGAAATCAGGGGAAGTGTTAAACATGTAGTCTAACCACACTATTGAATTTTGGCATGAATAACCACCTCAGTACTTCTTGGACTGGTTTAACCTCCTCGCTGTTTTCCTAGCAACAACGTCACCCACCTCCAAAAAAAAAAAAAAAAGAAATCGGTGAGGAACACCACAGTTATAGCTCAGGCCACGGCCTACGTTGGTTCTGCAAAAGCCTGTTATGCTATTAGCTTGTATTATCCGGCTGGAGGCCCATGGACTTTTCCTCCCTCTAACTCAGCTGTGCTGTCACAGAGCAGGAGAATTACAGCCACCTTCAGCTCCAGCTAACCAAATTAGCGCTTGTTATGCAACCTGCTACACTTGGCTCGCGGGTCTGGTGCTTCGACCCTGCACAGCTTTCATTAAGGTTTGCTCACAGGAAGGTCCTGCTGACTGTGCACGTGTTTGCTTGTTTATTTTTGCAGCATGTTAAGACTGATACGTATAAAAGATGGAAATCAAATGCTTAAAAAATGTCCTTCCTGTTGGGACGTTGTCCGCAGAAAAGGCAGAGAGAGTCCGAAACTCAATCAAGTGAGATTTCTGAGATTTCTCATGAATCTCAATGCAGACTTCACTTAACTCTCTGATCCTAAAACAGTTACCAGCTGAGCATGAGCAGTGATTTCCTCCTGCTCAGCATTTTTATCTACCCGCCACGGGGCATGACGGGACGTTAGTTGTAGTTTATTGTACCGTGCAGATCATCTGTGTGGAAACATCTGTGTCTGCACTCAGGTTTTTCCTTTAATTTGTCACCTGTATACACCAGAGCATGCTATTGGAAATGCTGCGAGCTAGAGATTGTGCGTGTACATAGAGTATTATATATTATATACACATACATATATATATATATTCAATACTTTCGTTACAATCGACCTTCTAGAATGGGAATTATTACAGTAATTGTGGGGTTTGGAATTGCAGCAGGTTTTCAGAGAGAGTGTGTGTGTGTGTGTGTGGCGCTGGTTAATTAGAGCACTTGGTCTCAGGAGGATCAGACCTGGAAGACGACTGTCTCTGCTGCGTGACAGAAAGCCAGGTGGCTGTGTGTGTGTGTGTGTGTGTGTGTGTGTGTGTTGTGTGTGAGTGTGTGTGTGTGTGTGTGTGTGTGTGTGTGTGTGTGTGTGCGTGTGCGTGTGCGTGCGTGTGTGTGTGTGTGTGAGATAAGGTGGTAGTGAGAAGCCAGACAGACATAAACAAACACAGTTGAGTAGAGCAACGTTCTCACACACTCACACGTAATAAAAAAAACATCCAAGTATGAAAGTATGAAAGAGTGTTGAGTCGACTCTTCCTCTGAATACTTGGAACATGTTTCTGGAGAATCGGAGCCTACTAAGAAATCTCCAGCGGGTTTGTTTCGTTTCTCTCAAACGCTCGACAAGGACAATGCTGTCCAACTTCATTACTACAGTACGCGTTCACATTCGTATCACCTGGTAAGGGTGTACTTGTTTGACTGCATACCGAGAGTCGATTGAAACATTAGTCCAAGCATCATGGCAACTGTGGAATGATGGCTCTTTATTTTCAAAAGAACTTTCACTAAGTACTTTGGAAGAACGGTGAGGTGTGGGCCGAGGAAGAACTTGTTAACTATTCGAGCAGGTTTGATAATTCATTCAAAATGGATTTTCTTGAAAAGGTGACAGCCCTAAATCATCATCATCATCTTCAATGGCATCCGATGCAGTGTAAAAGATAAGCACGTGCAGCAACTGCATCAGAGAGGTTAGAGGGATTTTTGTCTTAAATAATTTAGCACAGCTCACGCAGGACGTTATAAGAGTGAATTTAAAAAAGGTTCCCCAGCCCTGGTTTAAAATGAGAATACCACTTTTTCCTTTAGCATGGATTTGCTTGCAGAGGATAAGACCTGGTGGAAAACCTGCTGCAGAGAAGTGCACAGTCAAGCCTCTGCCCTTCCTCCTTCTCCTGCTGCTCCTGCCGCTGTCATTGGTCAGGACTTTATCTGAGCCCTCACGTGGTTTAGTGAATTCAAGCGACTAAGGATCCCACTCTGGGCAAGCTGCCAATCTCATGTTAAGATCTTGGTCTTAAGTACATTCCTGCACTCTTGCTGCAGCACTTTAAGGTACTTTTGGCACTGAAAATGCATTGAAGCGTACTGACATTTATTTAAGTCGACAAATTACTACCCCGCTACATTAAAGCCGAGTTGACCAAATCATAATAAAGCAGTAACAAAACCAAAATAGGAACAGATCCAGGTTGATCCTTGAACATAGAAAACAAGCATGAGACATTTTTGTTTCACTTCTCTGGACCCTCTCAACTATTTGAGAAAACAACCGTTACAGGAATCAGCTCACCGAGATGGGGGATACACACAGAAACATGGCAACCTGCTGCCCATGTTGCAATCCTTCTCAAAGTTCACTTCGGGGTGCAGCGGAGAGCAAATAAGCTCAGAAGGGCCCAAAACAAAAAAAAAGGTCCAGCCCTCAAAAGATAACATATCCAGAGGAGTCCGATGGCACCTGTCACGTAGGCAAACTTACAGGTTCGCTATGGTAACATACCAGTACATCAGCAGACAGAGACAAACCAGTACATCAGCAGACAGAGACAAACCAGCACAACAGCAGACAGAGACAAACCAGCACAACAGCAAACAAAGACAAATTATTGTACCTGCGACTGGCAAATAGCTTCCTGACTGCCGGCTAATGTGGTTTAAACTGAGCTGTATTTATATTCCGATAAACACATACAGCAATATAGCACCAAGTGGTCAATGTGCAATGGGAGGAGGAATTCTGCTTGATACGCTAAAGCTCTGAATATGATTTTTGGGAATGGACAGGGGCGTAGAAACAGGGTAGGTAACTTCCTGGGGCCCCCAGGTTAAGAGAAGGGGCCACCCCAAGAACTGCTGATTATGTCAGTCTTTTATTTTTTACCCTTTAATGTTAAACCTGCTTTTATTTCCCATTGGGAGTTCTATAAATTGTATTAACTCCATCTAGTTTTTACACAATTCTGACTTTTGTCCAGGATCAGTTTCACTGTTCTTTCTTTAATAACGCATCACTACGACTTTACTTAAAATATGAAATATTACAGAGATAAACGCGTCTCTTCACCTCTTTGCCCAGGACTGATAAACAACCTGCCAAGATAACAAGAGTGAACAGGAACCAGACTGGACACTGGACGACTGCGCTTCAAAATAAAAGCAGGCAAGATGCGCTCGAGACGCCTTTGCTTTACTTTTGGGGAGCCATCATGCCCTCCATTTTTAAAGTCCACGCCCACCTTGCAGGCGCCGTTACGTCTTTTAAAATCCGTTTGTCGCTTAGCGACTTCTGGGATTCGTTGGGCCGGGAAGGTTCGACCCATTGGAGACATTGTTTCCCGGGGATGCAAGGACACATTGGGACCCTTCGTCATCGGACAGCCACGGATCACCACTGGGAAGCACTAGCTGCGTCTCAACTCAGGGCGGGGCATCCTTCGAATGACGCCGCCTACCCGGCCGACGTAGACCGCCTCCTTCGTGGGCCGGGTCCCGCCCATATTGCTATTACCCAGCAACAGAGCTGGAGTTGGACACGCCAATGCCCCTTTGGGTTTTTTAACGTGTGTACCTGTTAGCATCACACGTCTCGTTGCTCGCCAGGACGATTGCGTCTTTTAAAAATGGGGTTGTCGCTTGGCGTTTACTTGGATAGGTTGGACGGGGGAGGATCCACCGGTTGATGCCTTTCTTCAAATAAGAACAGCCTAGCCGCGTTGTTGTGACGTGATCTGTCTTCACACGCAGTCTCCGAGTTGAGTCAGGCGAACAGCTCACTTTAAACTGCTGAAAGCGATGTTTTATTTTGAAAAACCCAAAGAGGAAATGGCCGGCCAGGCTCGACTCACTCGAGGAAGTTAAGACTTGAAAATGTCAAACTTCAATTCAAACTTCAAATCAACACAAACACGTGTAAAAAAAAAAAAAATAAAAAAATCCCCCGAGGTTTTAAATGTGTTACCTGGAAGTTTGTTTTCACACCTGACGACAGGAAGCGGTGCTTCCCGCAGATTCACGCACATAAAACCCGCAGCTGTGTTTCCTGACCAGGAAGTTCAACAGCTCGGTCCCAGTGTGACGGTAACAACATTGTGTATTAAAGAGGGGGGGGGGGGGGGGCAGGCTGCGGCTGTTACCGGCCGAGAGGAGCGTGTGTGTCCGGGCGGCTACCGACGAAGCCCCGTCGGTGGCTGTCAGTCAGTCTGCGGGGCGACGCGTCACTGAAGCGGGTCAAACACACCGTGCGAAACAACCTGCTGGACCAACACACTCGCGTTATATCC
Organism: Reinhardtius hippoglossoides; assembly: GCA_006182925.3. Classification (NCBI taxonomy): domain Eukaryota; kingdom Metazoa; phylum Chordata; class Actinopteri; order Pleuronectiformes; family Pleuronectidae; genus Reinhardtius; species Reinhardtius hippoglossoides. Next base: position 1,782,736 of record CM031680.1, on the reverse strand, counting down.
CGGGTTAACCTCCCTCGCTCACCCGCGCGTGTCAATACGAGCGTTTCCATGTCTCGTCACGGGGAAGTCGCGGCGCCATTGGGGGGGGGGGGGGGAGGGTTAAATGCGCCGTAAAGTCCCGGCACACGGAGAAATGTGTCCTATTCCAATGACTGGAAGTGAAGCGGACCGACGGGGAACTTACCCGGGAGTTGAGGAGCCATGTGCGGGCTGTGCGGGGAGCGGGTGTCGGTGTTGTCCGGTGCGTGACTCGGGTCATCAGCGGGACGGAGCGGCGTCGGAGGCGTCCAGGGCCGGAGCCGCCATGTTCCTCTGGTTCCTCTGGCCCCACTGAGCCACGGACTCCACGGTCCTGCTGCTTGTGTTTGACTGTACAACCCCCCCCCCCCCCCACACACACACACACACACACACTCCTTCTACTATATGTATATGTATATGTACTCTTATAATAATTACTATTACTTATATTCTTATAATATCATAACATACTCTTATAATACTTTAACTTATTATTAAATAACAGTTCCTTAAATACTGAACTTGGTATTAAATAACATGCGTCTAAAACGTTTAACTATTATAATAACATTCTCTTATAATACCAACTCTTATTCTTATAATAACAAAACATTCTCTTATAATACTTTAACTTATTCTTATAATAACAAAACATTCTCTTATAATACTTTAACTTGTTCTTATAATAACATTCTCTTATAATACTTTAACTTATTATTATAATAACATTCTCTTATAATACTTTAACTTATTATTATAATAACATTCTCTTATAATACTTTAACTTGTTATTATAATAACATTCTCTTATAATACTTTAACTTGTTATTATAATAACATTCTCTTATAATACCAACTCTTATTCTTATAATAACAAAACATTCTCTTATAATACTTTAACTTATTCTTATAATAACAAAACATTCTCTTATAATACTTTAACTTGTTCTTATAATAACATTCTCTTATAATACTTTAACTTATTATTATAATAACATTCTCTTATAATACTTTAACTTATTATTATAATAACATTCTCTTATAATACTTTAACTTGTTATTATAATAACACTCTTATAATACCAACTCTTATTCTTATAATAACAAAACATTCTCTTATAATACCTACTCTTCCTTATTCTTATAATACCATAACACAATATATCCTTACCTTTTTTTTGTGACTTCTTTTGAATCACTTCTTAAAACCCATTTTTATAGACTTGCTTTCACGTGATGTCGTGTTTTTAATCGTTTTCATTTCACCTTTTCTTTTACTTGTTTGTTTCTTATTACCGTCATATTACTGTTTTATGAGTTCAAGTCGTCACGTGACATATCTCTATATGTATTCATTTAACTTGAACACCTTGTGTCCGACCTAAACGCAGTTGTCTGGCCTCCTCTTGCTTTGCTGTCAAAACTCTGATTTAAAAAATATTCTTCTTCTTCTGGAGCGACTGTCACAAACCACAGTTTAGTGGTTTACACGTGCACTGTGTATACACCAATGGAACCTGTCTCTGTCGGCACATTGCCGTGTTACTGTGGAACTCTGGCTTGGTTCACAGGTCTGTTGTGTACAAAGTTCAAAGTGATGACGCTGCTTTCAGTAAAGTTAGTAAGAAATTAGCACTTCGTGTTAGAAAAGTCCCCGAAACAGACCACATCCATTCTGTGAGTCAACATGACAACTCAGACTCACTGACAATTCACAACAATTATATTTATTTATATTAGTTATTTGTATTATTAGTTATCAGAATACAGATAGATATCACTGTCTACCTCAGAACGATCTCTTAATTATCACAAATACACAACAATCCTCATTTGTGGTCAGAACAATAACCAGCAGCACAATGATGATGATTTATTGTTTTTAAACTTAAACACACATTCACATTAAACTTAATTCGTATTAAAATGTCATCTTTTTTAAAATTTTTGGTTCATTTTGCAGGAACAAAAATGCAAAGCTTCAAATTTTACTTCTCAAGTTATCACCCAGCAAAATGACTTAGCAGATACTGCCCTCTAGTGGGTGATTGGAAGTATACGTGAGAGCAGCACAGGTCACAGAGAGGTTAATTATCAAGAGCGAGGATATAAAAACACGTTTCATCTGTTGAGACTGACTCGGCTGCGTGCTGCTCCGCCTGCGTCTGTGCAGAGGAGCTCCCGCTGCGTCGTCTCGCTGTGCGTAAGGAAAAAACGTCCGAACCCAATTCTCCGGAGATCCTGCGCAATGTCTGAAAACAGCCTTAGAGTCCGTTTCTTCTTCGTCTTGGTGAACGTCACAGGTGACTCTTCCATTTGATGTTCTCTGAGGACTCATCAGCTGTAAAAAAAAAACAAGAACAAACAATAATGAGGGTATTTAAAATGCAGCTGGCAGTGAGTGAGTGAGTGCAACTTCCAGCACATGGACATACTTTCATATTCACACATAAAACCCAAACTGTCTGAGACTTTCTGATTTGGTTAAAGCGACACTGTGTAACTTCCACTGAGCAGCAGCGCCCTCTGCAGCCACACATGGGGATTTATTCAGTCTGTCAATGAGTTGAGTGGAGCTCTGACTGCCGCTGTAACAAATCCACCAAACTCTGTTTAGAATTCTTCATATTTTTAAAGTTTCCTGCTGAATATTGGAGATATAACCTCTAAGTCTTTTTAACTGATCTACAGTTCAGCTTCACTTGCTGGACCGTTGAGGCTGGCAGACGTTCGGGGTGAGGAGTGGGAATGAAAGAGGAAACATTCTCCCTATTCCACGTCACGGAAACATGAAACTCATTTTAAATCAAGCTGCTGTTCTACGGTCAGAGTTGCTTTAGTTTGACGTGAGCATCTGAATAAACTGAATCTGATAAAATGTCAACTTAAACTGATGCAGAATGAATTCTTCAGTTTTTCGGGGTAAGACAGTTACTTACCCAAGCAGATCTGTCCTTCTTTCTCCAGCTTCTTTAAGTGATGGACCAAGTTGACATTAGCTGCTCGGTGCAGGTGTTCGGGGGTGTCCTGGAGGAGAAGCAGTGAAACGCTGTTAGAAGCATTCTTACTGGGAATCAAGAGAAAGCAGAGCATGGCTATTATCGCTTCCGTAAACAAAGAAGAGGGACTTGTGTGATTGGGGGCAGGGGTTTGTCCTTTCAGGTCGCTTCCATAGATCTTTCCCTTTAGCTTTAGTGTCATAAGGTGCGTTTCCACTGCAGGAACGTTCGCCAGGAACTATAGGAACATTTACAGGAACCTTCCACAGCAGGAACCAGGGTCTGAATTAGGAGGGGTCATGGTTAAGTACTCTAACGTATTATTCCGGCTGGTCGATCTCTGGAATAGCTCGTAATATTCCGTTTATTTTCTAAAACTCGAGCATTTTCTGTGTTATGAATTTGCTTTGTTACTCGTCCTCGTCTCTTTATATCCAGAGTTGCAGAGCTGATCTTTCACAACGCTCCAACCTCTGTACAGCTGTTCTTATCTTCAGTCAGCCCTTCAGTCCAGGCTGGGAAAAGGGGTTTGTCCTGACCTTATACACGATCTTCACGAGCTCCATGGAGGAGAAGGGTTCTCCTGCTCCGTCCCGAATGGCCGCCAGGATCTGCTCCTCTCTTTGCTGCCGGTGGCTGATGTAGTGTCTGATCTTCGAGCCGGCGTCCTGGACCACGGGGCCGTGACCTGCGCAGACAACAGCAGCTGTTTTTGTCCAAACACCCAAGACTTCGTAATGAACAAGCCTCAGACTGACGTTGAACAACAGGGAACAATAAAGATTGATTGTAATAAGGTAGAAATCAGAAGAGGAGAAAAAGAAAAAATAGTGATTGATTATTCGTCATTATTAAAAGTCATTTCTAATAAAAAAAATACCAAACAATCTCTGGTTACATCCTCTAAAATGTGAGGATTTAGGCTTTTTAAAAAAACATTTCATAGAATAATGAATAAATATCAACTTTTAAAAAGAGGATCATGAATAATACCAATCATCATTGTTATTATTATTAAACCCCTAAAATGTATTATGAGCATCCTCAATGATGATGATAGGTTCAGAAAGATAAATGTGGGTGGACAAGGTGCCCTTGAGCAAGGCAGTTACTCCCATGGAAATGCTTGACCCTCGCTCCTCTCTTATTAGTAGAACCTGACCAATACAGATCTTTGGAGGCCGATACCAATATAAGAAAGTAAAAAATGTCCAATACCGATATATGAGCTGGTATAGGTCCCTGTCAATGATTCCTAAGATGTTGTTATCAAACCTTTACGACGAAGAAATGTAACGATAACTATAAAAAAAAGTTACAAAGGCAGCTCCCAGATGTGACGACTCTGTGTGTGTTTGTGAACACACTCAGGAAGCCACCGGCACGTGCTCACTCACCGGGGTAGATGAGGTCGGCCCGAGAGTCCAGCAGGACCTTCAGAGATCTCATGTAGTCGTACAGGTCCTCGAACACGGCCGTGCCCTCGCCCAGGATGCAGTCTCCAGAGAAGAGCGCCTGCTCCTCCTCCAGCAGCAGGGCCATGTGGTCATCGCTGTGACCCGGGGTGAACAGCACTCTGGGAAATAGAGATATGGCTCCATGCTCAAATAACTGACTGCCATACGATTCTGGCTGTTATGTATATACGTTTGGTCATTTTTGTTTTAATTTCTTATGAAGTGCTGCCAGATTGAAATGCCGTCTATATATTCAACCCATATAAAGTGAACTGACTTGAGCGTGGCCCCCTCTGTCTGGACGCGGTCTCCGTCCTTGAGGTACGTATAGCTCCTCTCTCCAGCTGACTCTCCGACCTGCCCGGTGCGAGGCAGTTTGCTGACTCGCACATCAGAACCTGCGGGAGGGAAACCAGAGAAATGGTGGTTAAAAGGCCCTGGGGGGGTCATTTAACCTGCCCCCCCCCCACACACACACACACGTGCTGCGGCCCTCACCGGCGATGTCCCTGCAGATGTCCTCCACGCCTCCCGTGTGGTCGTGATGCCAGTGGGTGATGATGATCTCCTGGATGCTGGTGTTGAACTGTGTCAACGCATGTTTCAGACTGCTGATGTATTCAGGCCTGGCACATTCTCCAGTGTCTATCAGCACACGTCTGGAATCAAAATGGTATTATTTTAATCTCTTTTTTACTTTCCGTCTGTCTATTTATATTCTGTTCAATTTTCTTGATCAGTTTTTGCTATTTATAATTTTAGTCTTTCTTAATTCTGCCTTGATTTCCTCAGTGCAAATTGGCGAGACAGCGTTTCCAGGTCCTGCTCTTACCGATTGTTTCATCCACGTTCATATGCACGAATCCTACTCAATTATCAACTGTTCACCCCCCCCACCCCCCCTTACAAACATGACAGACAACCTGTGGTAGCTTCAGTTGTCATAGAAACTCAAAAGATGTTTAGTGTGTCCAGTCTGGGCTACTGTAAAAAGAAAAACATGGCTGCCTCCGTAGAGAGGACCAGCTCCTGATGAAAATATAAAGTATTTCAATATAAAGTATTTAAATATAAAGGAACTATTCTAGGGTAGAGAAACAACTAATTTTAGATTATTACAAACTCGTGAAAACATTACTAGGATTATTTCATATTCAATTTCTGCCAATAGTTAAAGCTGCAAGAAAGAAAAAAACAATATATAAAGTTCCCGAGTGGAGTTTGTTGTGAGGTCCTTTCCCCTCATATATATAATATATATATAAAGATATAGATATAGATATATATGTTATGTTAACCCTCATGTCATGTTACGTCACCGCTCCTGTGAACCCGCCGTCACCTTGGCCCGGTTCCGACCAGGTAGGTGTTGGTCCCCTGCAGAGTCATCGGTCCCGGGTTACAGCCCAACACCCGGACCACCCGGGCGGAGAGCTGCTCGATCCGGGGAATGACGGCGCTCATGACCGGGGGCCGGACTCCACGCGGTTCACCGGAGAGTCGAAGAACAAACACACAACAAACGGAAACTGAGAAAAGATGGAAACAAAAAGCAAAACAGGAAGCAAACAGGAAGCGGTATACACGTCATCACTGTTTACTTCCTGTGTGTCTGTGTGTGTGGTGTGTGTGTGTGTGCCGGAGAAGACTTCAAAATAAAAGCTTCAACTCAACAGCGCCTCTTGTGGTTTGTATATGGTTTTAATTTGGCTCATATTTACGTTCTTTATAAAATAACATGTTTTATTGAACTAAGTCTATGGTCACACCTACTCTACCAGAATAAGAAATACTTGGGTTTGAAATATATTCAAACCTGGAGAATTATAATTAAAATATAGAAAGAAAGAAGTGTGTAGTCTGCGTCACACAACAATATATATACGAAGGAAGCTGAATAAGAATATGTCGTATGTTTAATATCACACATGAATATGTTTAATGCAAGTACAAGTAGGTTGCAACAAAACACAAACACAGCTCACAACTAAATAAGCCTATTATCAGGATATTTATGTTTTATATTTTTTAATATCTGTCACAATAAATTGCCACGAAAATACCAGTATGATGAACCAAACAGTAGGTGGCGCCATCGTCCAATCTGATAATGGCTCAGTCAAGGCTCACGTCCAAAATGGAATATTTACTGGTCGCGGATTATCAGCGTCTCACAGAATGATAATTGTATTACTAGTTAATGATAATGACTCTCAGCTCAGGCTTACATATCTGAGCCTTGATGTTGTTATTCCCCTCATCGATCCCAAAGTTTAAATGGCTGTTTTTATTACAGCTTAAACTGCAGGGAACCGAAAATCATTAAAAGATGTTCAACCACGTCAAACTACAGACCGCTTCTGACCCTGACCTCTGACCTCCACCCACAGGAGGGTTAATGAAATATCACATAATCATTCATTCAAGGGCTAATCTCACGGTGACTTTATTGTATTTTAATGATATCACGATAAAAAACCATTAAAGGACAAATACATGTTTTTTTTAATCGAGGGAAATACCTCCAACTTCGTCCTGCACTTTAATCTGAGCAGCAGCTTCTTATGTTTATTAGACAAAAAGCTTACAAGTGTATCACAATAAGATCTGAATACATTTTAAGTTGAAGTTATCTCAGATTCCTCCTCCATCCTTTTCCCTTCTTCCATTCCCCCTTCTACCTCATCGCTCCTCTCAGGAGATCTGAAGCTTGGCCTTGTGGTTCAGCTCCTTCGATCACCTCCTTCCCCCTCTCTCGTGAACAAGGCGTCGGGTCTAACCTTATTTTTATAGCTAATAATAAGAGGGGCACCCTTCTCCCCCCCCCCCCCCCCTAAAAAATGTCTGTGCACGGCCCTGCAGTTGGGCCCTGGAGGAAGTATGTTCTCTGCTGAGTGTCAGTTTCTTTACCTCAGGCTGAAAAGCAAAGTTCCTCTTTCCACTATTTGTTTCATCATTACTATTTGTCTTGTCTGTTTTTCTCCTTCTTCACGCTCCTGGAAAGTAGGTGAGCTTTAACCGCTTGTTCTTTTTTTACCACTCTGCTTCTAATCGGAGATGTTAACCTGCGTTTCGCTCTCGTACGCTTGTTACACATAATTCTTTTCCTACAATATGACTTGCCTTCACAGTGAGTCAGCTAATATTGACATTGTACGTTCATCAAAGCCCAGAAGTGACAGAAACACAGAGTCAGAAAGCTCCTGGGATCGTTTGAGACGGTAAATTACAGCCTTATAATTCACTGCTTAAACACAAATCCACTCGGATACAGTTGTTGTTCCAAATAGTCACAAACGAGACAAGAGAAAAATCTATTCTCTCTCTTTAATTTCATGTATTTCCTGTTGAAAGCGATTTTGGGGTCGGGGATGTGTAATGTAATGAGCCGTCATTCAAAAGATGGAGCTGAGGAGATTTTTTTTATTACCGTCTACTTCATTTGAAATGACCTGCAAAAAAAAAAATACATATTTGATTGAATTTAGATTCAGCATCGAATCCAGGAATAAATTAAGTTTCAAGCAACTGTCTTCGACCTGGACAAGAGGACATGACTGTCTCCTGTACTGCAGAGCCGTTGTCTTCTGTCTCGTGAAAATAAAAAGCCATAGACAAATGGTAAAGTTATATATATGTGTGTGTGTGTGTGTGTGTGTGTGTGGTGTGTGTGTGTGTGTGTGTGTGTGTGTGTGTGTGTGTACATATATCTGCAGAGCATCAGATGGAGGTGGGATGAAGATGCAGTGGTGAATTCCCACACATTCTTCTTAATGCCATAAATCGTGACCCATAACAACGGGTCCAGCGTTCCATAATATTTACAGGTGGAAAAAAAGGTGGCCTCGAAAAACAGAGAGAAATTATTCCCCTAAATGAAATAGATCCTGACATCTGGGCATCCGGGGGCCCCCACCCTCCTCTCATCTCTCCTCTTCCTCCTCTCCTCATCCTGCCTTCTCATCTCGCTTCTCTCTCTCCTCTCCTCTCTCTCCTCTCTCTCTCTCTCTCTCCCTCTCTCTCTCCGTCTCCTCCCTCTTCCTCTCTCTCTCTCTCTCTCCTCTCCTCTCTCTCTCTCTCCTCTCTCTCCTCTCTCTCTCTCCTCTCCCTCTCCTCCCCTCTCTTTCTCCTTTGTAATTACACGACATAATGGTGGTGCAGTCGGCCCGTAATCTCCCATTATGATCAGTCTCGGCTGCCTCCACTCGCTCTCCACCACGGCTTCTAATTCAATATAAATGTAAATGACTGGAGACGGGGGCGAGCGAGGGGAAGGGGAAGGGGAGGCGGGGGGGGGGGAGAGGGGGGGGGGGGGTCAGGAACAGTAAGTAGAGTGTAAATGTGGGAGTCTGATCTCACCACAAATCCGTACTTATATTTAAGTTATGCACGTCTTTATAATATCTACAAATTGAGCGTCAACGTGCTCTATGTTGTCATAAAACATTAAATTATTATCTTAGTTCGAGCAACATTCAATTGGACCCTGAACAGAAATGATTGGTTCAACTAAATGACAACAAATGAATCAGATGGAACCCCCCCCCCTTTAATACTATATATATATATATATATATATATAATGTGAATATATCGACTGTATATAAAGAACTGTCTCCTGTCGAAGTCCCACCAAGGTCCCATCACTATCATAACGTTCACTCGATAAAGAGGAATCAGGAAAAAGTACTGATTGACTTTTGGTCCAGCTTGCGAACATGGAGCAGGCAGGGCTTATGACATCTACTGTACCCAGCCACCAGGGGGCGCTCTAAATGATGTGGCTTCTCTTTTGTTTCCGTATATCGTGTCTGATTAATAACACGTTTCCAAATCTTTCAGTTAAATACATCATCAGTGTTATATTGTTATTGTAGTTTTAACTTTAACAGGTGAGTAGAGTCACAGGCGTGTAAAAATAAAGAGAGGGGGGGGGGCCGCACCTTTGCCTTATTTCTCATATAACCGCCGCCACATTATGGCTTAATGCTAAGTGAGGAATACTGACAGGACGTTCAGATAGTCATTTTATACACGTTATTAATTTTTATATAATATTGTATTTAGGGCGAAGCCTTTCATCTGTCATGTGGGCTTTAAAAAAAAAGATGATATCAAGTTAATAAAAAAGATTGAACTCGTATGAAAGATCCGACTAAACATGGCGTCGGTGATACCTGCAAAGCAGCCGTGAAAAATCTCATCGCGGCTTCAGTCAGCGGTGAGCAATGAGGCAATATGTTACTACACAGTATCACAATTCATAATTCAAAATGCTACGTAATTAACTTTCTCCTCCGAAGCCTTAATGTGATACCAAATTAAATAAGTGGGAAGAAGGGGAGGGAGAGGGGGGGAGGGGGGGAGATGGAGGAGATAGAGACGAGGAGAGAGAATCAGGGAGATTTAAATTTAGAGGAGGAGGAGAAGCAGTAAGTTGGTGATGGATTCTGTCGCAGCGGAGGTGAAGAGATGAAACGAGGAAGAGGAGGAAGAGGAGGAAGAGGAGGAGAGGAGGAAGAGGAGGAAGAGGAGAGAATAAGAGTCGAAAAGTTGAAACATGAAGCTCCAAGACTTTGTCACAGCAACTGTAATATTGTTGTAGGATCCAGGCGCTGAAATCTAAAACATAGGACCTGGAATTATAGGGTTCCTATGTCTGTTATTATACAGGAAAGACATGGTTTATATATGTGAATGTTTAGGTGAGAGGTCGGGGAGTTTCCTGTGTGAAACAAAACAAAAATTAATATTTGGTTAGGGTTAGGGTTAGAGGGTAAAATTCAAAGTAGACCCTGGAGTAGATTTAGGCCCTGGGGTTGAGGAGAGAGTTTAAAAGCGTAAAAAAAGACTGACCCACCTTGGTTTTAAATCTGGATCTCTGGTTAAAAGTTGTGAAATATTAAAACCTGGATCTGCCCCTGGTCCTCACTAAAATAAAAACGTGTGTGTGTGTGGAGAGAGAGAGAGAGAGAACAAGCACAAGAGAACGAGGTAGGAAACTGAAAATATGTGGAGGTGCGACAAAAGGCAGAGAGACGGATGCAGAGATTCTTATTGTTACGTGGCAGAGATTCTGTATTGGTTTTATTCACGTGATTTCACAGAGCTGCTCATCCAACATTCAGGCCCATAAAGGAAACTGAATAGGAAGTGAACTGAATAAAGGCGGCGGCGGCGAGAGCGGGAGTGAAAAGGGGAAATTAAGGACAGAGCAGATGGGAGAAGGGAGAGAAAGGCGGAGCGAGACGGTGAAGGGAAGAAGGAAGACGGCAGAGAGGAGATAAGAGAGGGGGAGAGAAAAATATGGGGGTGGGGGGGGGGGGTGGTGATATTTGGAGGGAGGAGGTAAATTCAAGAAGAAAGAGGGAAAGGACGAATGGGAGCGGAATGGAAGACGGGAAGTTTGGGTGATTATCACTAACAGGTACATCCAGAAACCAAGCAACACGTACTCTGACAACACATCGACATGAACAAATAAAAGACACTGCCTCGCTCCTGCCGCCCACGGGGGGGGGGGGGGGGGGGAGAAGACGAGAGTCGACAGACAAACCAGACGGAACTACGTGGACTGTGTGAACATCTATGATATATCTGAGTTGAGTTTATGGACGGTTAATACAAATGGATCGAGACTCCAGGGCCACAAAGTGAAGCCAATGCAAAAGTGGCCTGAAACCTGCCTTCTCTGTAATGACCAGCAGGGGGCGACTGGTTGTTTCTATAGAAGTCTTTGAGAAAATGACTCAGCTTCTCATATTTTTTCGATCGAATTCGAATATGAAGTCGTTTGATTTCTGTTTCCAGGTCCAGGTTCAGGTACTTTCAAGTTGCGTATCTCTTTCTGTTATTTCGGATCTCAGATTGTGGAATCGATTAAATTACGATTTCGAAGGCTCCTTCAAACGTGGCGTAGGAATGCATCCTTCCATCTCCGAGAAGCAGCAGCTCCAGCGTTAACCTGTCCCTGGATTCACCGCTTTCTAAAGAGACGACAAGCATCAAGATGTCCGATGCGAGAGTATCACGCTCAAACTTCCCCAAACAGCGGTAAACGTGTTTGAAAACCAAGGGGCATTCAAACTTTCTCGCGCTGTGCGACTTCAGCTCTGTTGCTAGGTAACAGTGGTAAAGGGCGGGGTGAGCTGGTGGCGCCGATCACGAAATCCTCTGCGGACCAGACCGTCTCATTTCAGGTCTGAAGTGTGTCCAATAAAAGAAAAGACTCTGCTGTGTTGGATTGTTTAGCACATTTCAGGATTGGTGCTTGTCAGATATGTTGTCGTCTCCGATCGAGCCACAGAAACAAATGGAACCTGTTTCCTGTCGAGATCCAGAGGAGGAATTCGGCCCTGCTCTCTCTCAGGAGTGTGTTTCCCTTCACAGGTCATCATCTGCTCCAGACAGGCTTTCATTACACCGTCATTTGTTTCACCTCCCTCCAAAAATCACATCCCGGCTTCGCACGGCCCCTTGAAGCGCCGCGCGGCGTCCGCCGGTGACCCGGGAACATTTGCAATTCAGATTTCAAACCACCTCGGTGAGAGAAAAGGTTGAAATATTAAATTTCCAAAAGTCCAAATGTAATCCTGGCTGATTGCATGTCATGTCAACAGCGAGTTCCCTTTAATTACTTATTTAAAGTGCCACGGGTGATTCCCTCACCTTCACGTCGCCCCACACTGATGCACCCTGGGAGATCACCTGTCGAGGGACTCGCTGCCGTCGGATCTTCATCTGGGAGTGCGGCGCCTTTTTCTGCTTGTCACACGTTTTAATAGCATCTGCACACACACACACACACCACACACACACACCACACACACACACACACACACCACACACCACACACACACCACACCACACACACCACACACACACACACACACCACACACACACACACACACACCACACACACACACACAGAGGCAAGCATATAGTGCTGCAACACATTTTTTTATATATAGTCTAGACGTGCATACAGGAGCTTGTGTATATGAATCTTGAATCGGCTGCTAGAAATATTATGTTCATTATTGACTAGTTTGTTGATAATGATTAATATTTCTGTTTTAAAGTTGATATCGAGGAAGATGTTGATCTCACAACGTTATCCCACGTATGTATCATCCGATATATCAGCATCGGAAACGTTTCACTCCCTGATATCGATATCTGCCTCTGCTCTGATAAACAGTATTAATTGATTTATTGAGCCGGTGAAAAGAAAATGTTTTAAACCACAAACAACCGCCGGGTTTTGCAAGTCGACGACAGAAGAACCTGATTGTTCCAATCGTTCCGTGTGAACTCCTGTCAGAAGCAATTAGAGAAGCTCGCTGACGAGGTCCCCGACGCCAACCTCAGCCAATCAGAGCAGGACGCGGTGAAGCTGGTGAAGGTAAATGGCGAGGGGCTCCAGATGTCTGTAATGCAGGATCAAGACAGAACCATGAGTGTGAGGAACAGGGTAACAACACAAACTCAGAGCAGCTTCTCCAACTTCACCGGGCTCCGGTCACGTTCTGTGTTTCAAGGTCGCAGAGACAGAACACATTTATCTTTGCAAAGTGCATGAACTGTACACATGTTCAGTCACAGAGATTATTATCAAGATGAACTGCTAATTATTGACTGTTGTTCGTGTTTGTGTTCATTCTCAGCCGGACAGCAATCAATCCAAGAGGAAACTAGAGACGATTCACTCAAGTAATCACTTCACCACAACCTCTGCTCATCCTGACGATGGGGGGAAGCCACCTCTCTCTCCTCCTCCTCCTCTTCCTCGTCTGCGGGTTTGAAGATTGCCTGGTGCTGAATGAAGAATGAGCCGCGTCAAGCTCTTACAAAGGCAGGTGACTTAAGCCTCACTTTTCATTCCTCTATTTAAGCCCAGGGAATGAATCTCCAGATAAAACTCACACCTTTGGCCCCGCGAATTGAAAAGCTGCCGTGCGTCTGCTGGATGCGAGGCCATATTGGATCTGGGGCAAAAGGCCCCGCAGACACCATTACAGCTCATTTAAAGTTAAAGATGGAGCTCTTTCTCCTTCTGTCTGTCTTTGCCCTGCGGGGGTCTCCTCGGTGTGGAGGGGTGATATTAGCTTTAGCCTCCAGGAAAACAGGGAGAGAACCGATAGGAGGGAAGCCATTTAAAACCACGCAGTGCTTCTGAGAGACGGCCATAGGGGAGCTGCCGACTCCATCATTTAAACTATGAAAGATGAAAAGGTTATTCAGAAATATGCAGCGGCCTTTTCTGAGGTAAAAGGGCCGGAAGCAGAGTGTGCAATATTTAAAGATAATATAAAATAAGAGCAAGAAACTTTAACTGTGCGGCCGGCCGGACACAAAACTAAAGAACAAATAATGATGAACATGGGGTAAGTACATGTTGAGCAATTAGGAAAAACCTAAACATCGACAGAGGATCCAGGAATGAGTGTGTGTGTGTGAGTTGTGTGTGTGTGTGTGTGTGTGTGTTTCTAACTTTTACTCACTGTGCGTCTATGTGTGTGTCGTGTTTGTATATGCATCTGTTTCCTGTGTGTGTGTGTGTGTGTGTGTTTGTGTGCGTGTGTCTAATCAGCTGTGCAACGAAACACACTGGCTCCAATCACTTAACCGGCCCCGCTCCTCCTGATTGGCGGCGCCGAATCGGGCAGGCTGCTCCCCCATTGGTCCGCGGACGAGGAGGCGGCAGTTTGTTGCTGTTGCTAAGATCCAGTTGCTAGGCTGCCGGCTGTTGCTAGGAGACATGCGATGCATTATGGATGGCTGGTTTCCTCACGGAGGAGCGAATCTGAAATGCTGATGACCGGCGCCTCCGTCACTCTGTCTCTCTATCACTCCATCATTTTTCCCCAAAGCTGTCTCCGTGAATCTGTCTCCATCATTCTGTCACTAATTTAGATTTGCTCTAATGGCATGGCACCATCATTAATTACGCTGTTGCCAAACCAGCTCTGTGATTTCAGGATCAATTCGGACAGGATTAATATCACAGGGGGGGGGATATTTAAATATTTGCTCGGCCCCTCAGCAATTACACTCCTCTTTATGAACAGCAGTTCGGTGTTTGGTGAATCAAAGTCGCTGGCAGCGTAAACAGAGACGAGCGTTCACAGTAAACATTGAAACAGTCGCCCTCTCTCCGCTCGATTCCTCCTGAACAACATCAGGAGGGGTCGTCCCCTCCGTCACTGGGGGGGCTGCCCAGAGGTTTAATCCAGGCGTGGGTCATCTCGCCGACCCCCTCGCTCCAGGCCACCTGCATCGTCCTGTCTGCTTTCCAGGATTCCCAGGATCTTCTCTGAATCTGAGCAAGGAACTGCTCCTCTTTCTACTTCATGCAAAACCCCTAAGCCTGACTGCGGACGAGTCCACGGCCGTCCTCTGCAGGAGCGTAAAAGAAGAAGGACGCACAAAATGAATAAAACAACCCTTTAAAGAATTTCTGCTAAATAACAGATTAAAGGAAAATGTGTAGTGATAATAGAAATGTGAAATCTTGGTGTTTCAGCCACTTATAATCGTTTTTTGCAGCATTAATACAAAAAGAACACGTCTTTACCATTTAATTAATTTTATCTTATCTTTTCTTTCGGCCTCTTTTGAGGAAAATAGTGACTTGAAATTAAAATAAACATTTGATCTTAACCTTTTCTTCAGTCCTGAATAACAGTCGTACTCGGCTGTGAGACTTGAACATCAGGAACCAAATCCACCTGAAACCATGAGAGTGAAGGGAAACCAGAGGACATGTGGGAGTGGGGGGGGGGACACACGTCTCCTCTGAACTCTGTGGAAATGACCCGCTGGACGTTTTGGAGCTTGTGGTTAAAAGGTTTCAGTCGAGGCTTTTCTCTGCTCCGGCTCCTGTGTGTTATCCGTCTCATTGTAAGACAGACAGACTAAATGTGCCCAGAAGAAGGGAGGGAAGGTCGGGGCTGTAATTATTAAAGTTACATGAAGTGTCCTAGAAAATTATTATCCATTAAAACACGACGGTGACTCAGGGGTCCCGGGGTGAGTCACGTGACCACAGTGGGGCGCTGCGTTCATTCAGTTGGAAAATAGCAGCCTGAACTCGAAAATCAGAAACTGAGAAATGAGTTTTTATTTCACCATTTTCTGTGGGAGCATTATTATTATTACGTATGGGTTTCTGCCCTGTGTGTGTGTGTGTGTGTGTGTGTGTGTGTGTGTGTGTGTGTGTGTGTGTGTGTGTGTGTGTGTGTGTGTGTGTGTGTACACGTACACGTACAAAGTAACTCAACAACAGTGTATCTACAGACGATTGACTTTTGGAGCTGATTGGTCAAAGGTCTAGAAAAACACATCTTCTAAGATATGTTGGCAAATAACAGAGACACAATCTGAAACTTTATTGATCGTGAAATGATTCCCCGTCACGTGATAAGTGACGTCATGAAGAAGTCAGAAAACTACGTCATGTAGTTCAACACCAGGTATTTCTGCGTCCTAGGAATATAGAAACAGATTAAAAGTGTATATCCCGTGATCATATTGTAGGAATTATGTCATCATGACGTCACTATGAAGCTAGAAAATGACATCATCATATAGTGCAATGACTTTTCATGACTTCACCGTCTCCAGTTTAGCTCCATTTTACAGCTGTTACATCAGATGGTGCAACGTGGAGGCGAAAGCCGTCTCAAGTGTGGTTACACTTTTCAAAACGTTGACGGGGACAACGCTGCAAAATGCAAAGCCGGCTGTGGCGACACACACACACACACACACACACACACACACACACACGATGCAGTGGCCAAGCAGCACCGGAGAAGTTTAAACTGTTGATGCTTCCTCTAAAGCTGTGGCATCGAGGTCCCTGTCGAGATTCTGCATTTGTTGTTTCCTGTATGCATTTGGGTCCAGATCAGGAATAAATGTTAAAGTCCTGCCGATACTATCTGGGCCGATCGCGAGTCAGATATGATTTTACAGCACCCGCTCTGGATCTTTGGAATCAGGACTTTGGATTTTGGTTAGAAATCTGACGTGAATGACGACGTTTCGAGTTGAATCTGAATGTCGGGACTGCGGACACTCGGGCTTGTGAATTAAGAGTTGGTGGTTTTCCTCTTGCTGAGGGTTAAGAACAGAGGATGTTCCACCTTGTTACGATCTGTGAGACAAAGTGTGATCTGTGAATATGGGCTTTACAAATAAAATTTGATTGATTGATAATGACTTCACATTAAGAAATGACATTAGCGCAGCGTGGAATGCTAACGATGCACAGAAGGTGATTTGTTATCTCGCTCCTCTCTCTCTCTCTCTGTTGCAGCTCTTATCTGTGAAAGTTACTCTAGTCTGGACATCGGAATTACCTGCTGCCACGTGTGTGTGTGTGTTGTGTGTGTGTGTGTGGTGTGTGTGTGTGTGTGTGTGTGTGTGAGTGAGTGATGAAGTCATAGAGACACACAAGAAGGAAACAAGTGTGTGGCATGATTGCAACAGTGGCGAGTACAGTGTGCACTTGTGAGAATGAAGTTTGTGCAAGGTGCTGGGTCGTGTGTGTGTGTGCTGTGTGTGTGTGTGTGTGTGTGTGTGTGTGTCTTCTGTGTGTGTGTGTTCCAGATCTGTGACAGGCCAACTGTGACGGGCTCAAATAGCTCTTGAACACATCCGTCTGAACATGCCGCTGCTGGCTGCGTGTGTTTCCTGTGTCCGTCTTATCTCCGGCCCTGTTATCACTTTGAGTCCTCCTCTTCTTCACTCCCAGCTCAGCACTGCTCTGCCCCCCCCCCCCCCCCCCCCCCCCCCCCCCCCATGCCGAGGCCACCGGAGCGAGACAGATAGAGGAGGAAGTTGGCTGCGAAATGGGCCTCGACGGAAGTAGAGCGGTTCCGCTCCGTGGTGACACTGGGAGCTGATGCTCGCCAGCGTCTCCGCTCTCACGACCCCGAAGAAGCTGCAGATGCGATTCGAGAGTGAAAGACAGGTTGAGGCTGTGAATCAGTCTTTTCCAATCGCAGGCCGACGGCCCTGCTGTTCCTTTCATCGGACCGGAGCCTTGTTCGTGTAGAACTCAGCATGGAGGTCATGTGCATCACGTCAGAGTTGACTTTTACTGAGACTGTATTGTTTTTTTAAAGGTTTCTACACAGATAACACGTAGACTGTGTATTAAGATGCGTGTTGATGACGTTCGGAACACGTGACGGACTCCAGCGAGTCGGACCCGGACGATCTCCTGCTGCTTCTTCACATGAGAAACACATGATTTTCTGGAAATGTCTTCAACGGTGTTCATATCTTTACATTTTACCATTTTAAGAGAAAGGTTTTATTTAAAACTTTTGTCACTATACACACACTCAAAGGGAACACATACATATTCAAACAGGACACACACATAGGTACACACCCACACACACATTGTGGTGCACTGCCTGTTATAGTCATTTATTGTTATATTTTATTCAAAAAACTGTAAAAATCTACGCTCCTTCTTTTAATCTCCAGTATTTCCAGCTGTGATCGTCCGTCACGTCCACCGACTCCCACCAGCTCCCATCCTCCTCCTCCCTCTCCCACGTGCACACGTCAGTCTGGCCCGGCAGACGCACATCATTTCTAATTATGCAAAACAGTACTTTCTCGTCGCGTGGAGGAAAGCAATTTTTCTATGCAAATGGTTAAATTCCCCCGCGAGGGCCGCCATTGCCTGCGTTGCTCGCCGAGGTGCTAATGATGAGTGACGGCGGGCGATATTGGGGTCACTGCACGGGCCCACACCGATGAAAATGATCCACTAAATACCAGAAGTGTTCTCACCACGGGCGAACCAGGCGGGGGAGCAGGGACCAAGTGGCGTCGGCGAGTCCCAGCCGTGGCTTTCATCAGTAATCCAATTGGACGAGGCCGTAATGAGAAAAGATCAGAGGGGCGATTTAAATTAAAGAATTTCTTTATTTTTTTCATTTCAATAATTTCCTTCGAGCCCCTTTGAAAGACCCACTGAACACGGAACCGTTCGAATGCACCTGAACGCTGCACTGATCCTATTTGGGTTGTAAACATCACTGGGAATCGGGCCCGGACCATTTCAACTGCCCTCGTTCACCAGTGACACGACCTCCTGAGCGCCAGGCTCGGGCTCAGGGGGTTGAGGATTTCTCTTCATCTGACGTTTTAGAAAACCCTCATAAACAGATGCATCGAAAACCATAACACATTTCATCAGGAGCAGAAAAGAGGTGAAGAGAACAGAAACTACATGTCCCATGAACCATGATCCCTTCCAGAGCTTTTCACAATAAGAGCTGCTGAGAATGTGCTGTAAACAAACACACATGATTTCTGCAGTGGAATGTTTCCATCCTGTCCTCCCTCCTGCTGCTCTACCTGTTCCTGTTGTTGTGAAGACGTCTGACCCGAACACTCTCCTGCTGCGCTCTTCATACGTGAAACACAAACTCCGGAACACTTTCCAGAGAATTGGGTCCGAACACTTTCCAGAAGTCCCGTGAGGTGACCTTTAAAAAGTCCCTTGACCTCGACGGCACCACAACCGGCGCCTGTTCCCACAGAGCTGTGTTTTCATGCCGAGTTTTATTTAATGTGAGCTCCATAAACCCTCAGTTAAATCAAACTGACTGATGTGGAAGGAGGTGTGTGTGTGTGTGTGTGTGTGTCTCTTTTATTGACTCACTCAACAATCACAGAATATCTGCCTGCACACCAAACGCTCGGCGCTGACTCACGTACGGACAGAATATTCAAACTGCTGCCGTGAAACCGCAGACGCCTCATTTCAGAAATCTGCATCCAGCGGGTGATTTGCAAAAAAAAAAGCCTCTTCTGATTTCTTCTCGCTGCAAGAATAACGACGTCCCATTAGACTCGGAGGGCGAACAGCTATTCTGTGGTTTTACAAATAACGGCAGATGATTTTGAAGCGTGCAGACACGAGCGCTGCCTTTCAGTGAACCTCATTAGCCGGCGGGAGAATAACTGGCAGGAGAGTGGGGGGGGGGGGCTGTTAAAGCTGCATCTTGTTTAGATGTGAAATAAAGTCGACCACCGGGAGTCTCGTAACACTCGTGTCTACACGGGGGAAGAAAAAGTGTAATTATGTTTTTTTTCCCCTGCTTCACTTGTATTTGAAGTTTCCCGTTTGTCATTTATTTGCTGAACGAGCTTCGTGACCTCAAAAAAACTCTTTTCAATCCCAAACGTACGATTTCAAATGTGCCTGCGTGAGAAAATCAACATTCGTGTATCTGTGTGTGATTGTTCTGCCTCAGCCGCCGCAGCAGATGACATGATGATGATGATAACAAAAACATAATGACTATTTACAATCTTCTTCAGAGCTGCACAAACTTTCTGGTAAAAAGCTGAAATATGACGCATCAGCTTTGACTTTGAGCAGATCATGACGCTGTGAATTTATAGTTTTTATCGAGAGTAGTTTTGTGAGTCAGCTCCTTTTCTCATTTCCCACTTTGACCTGAAACTGTTCTGTAAAACTTTGAATGGATGCGAGTGTCTGAACTCTCAACCCCACGACCTCAGGCGCCTTTTTGCCCGGACCACACCCGTCTTCCGAATCCGCCTTTAATTCAATCTCGACTACACAACTGTTGTGATTCAATCACGGAGACTTTATGTGCGTCCATCCACCGGTGGGTGGGGGTGAGATCATATCGATAATGTACCGACGCCTAGCGGCTCAACGGGAACGTGGTCAGGGAGGTTCCACGGACACGAGTCCCGTCAGGTAAAGAGACAAAACTCACGAGTCGGGGATTCCGTTACAATACTGCATCGACAATGAGACTTTATTCACAATCTGTTTACACCAATAGAACAAAAATATCTTCTGTTGTTTTTTCCTTTTGATTTATGTACAGTGTGAATGCAACAGAGCAGCCGTCTAGTGATACTTGACGGAAGTGAGTCAAAGAAAGAAA
This sequence comes from Reinhardtius hippoglossoides, assembly GCA_006182925.3. NCBI lineage: Eukaryota > Metazoa > Chordata > Actinopteri > Pleuronectiformes > Pleuronectidae > Reinhardtius > Reinhardtius hippoglossoides. The sequence goes on along the minus strand of CM031680.1, from coordinate 1,762,302 downwards.
GAACAGCGACGGGGGGAAATCGGGCGAATGACACAACATCACTGCAAAACAAGAAAAAAAGAACAAAGCCCATTTTAACAAGTTCAGTTTTGACTCACACGAATAAAAATGACCGGCGGGATGTGATCATCTCATTTCCTTCAATGCAGTTTCCCTTATTTCCACATTTTCACAACGTACGAGACCGTTTCTTTAAAAAAGAAATATTCCTTTTCGACATCAAACGAGCTTTGATGGGGGAGCGTTTCTCGCAGCGTGTTTCAATTTTCAAATGGAAAATGGAGTCGATTCCGACAACGTGACACCGGCTTGCTGCAGTGTTGCATCATGACGACCCTGCAACACCTTTCAGCTCAGTTTAACCACGATCTGCACGCTTCACAGACCGTGATAATCCTTGGCTTTTGCACTTTTTAAAGGTCCTGGAGCTTCTTGTGCAGAACGCAGTCTACAAGACAAACCCGCTCGCTTGGAGAGCTGTGTCAACATCGCCGAGGCCACGGGACAACACGGCTTTCTGGTTCGCTGATTCAACAGCCATGCACTAGTAGCGAATGTGTTTAAGTCATATTGTTGGTGATTCGAATAAGATTGGACGAAGAAAACTAGAATTTCACGGATAAAAAATATTCAAAACTGTTCATTTACTGGTTTCCCAAAGTCATCTCTAGAAGCGCGGCAGCAGTGAAACGTTCAACAGAACCAGGGACTGTAAATAAAGATGGATGAAGCGTCTCCAATTCCTCCTGCTGTACAAACACGACGCCGAAATATCGTAAATCTGCTTTTACTCTTATTCCCCCGTCGTCCGTCTTTATACACAGTTATTGGAGATTGCGTGTAAAGATGGACGACGTGACGGCTTCACAGACGTGAAGACACGGCGCCTTGATCGCCCGCTAGTGCCTCTAAACGCTGCCTCCTCCATGTTTGCTGATGGGACATCGGCCAAACCCGTACATATATATATGTGTACATCAAATATTTCGCTTCTCAAAGATGGTTTCTGTCACGCCGTAAGTTTGCTTCAGTTGCGTTCAGCGAGGGAAGCAGAGACACACGTCATCCATCTTGGCTCATGGCGAGGCTGATGCTCGCATTCCACAGTGGAGGTTATAAATTGGCCCTTGGGGAGAATCTCAAGAACACGACGTGCCGTTGGAGGAAGATTCAATGGGCTGCAGATTTGACAAGAGGCTTTTGGGAAGATGTTTTCAATGCAATACAGTTTCAGCTACAACGTACGTACACATCATCCGTTAATGCTACATAGAGGCGGAGCTATCCCCTTTTATCGTGAAAGTGCAAGTTCGGAAACACGTCGTTTCATAACGGCCTGTTCCGGTCGGTGGAGGATCACATCGAGTTAACGGTGAACCTTTAATCCACCGGAGCGAGACCGTTCTAAAATGAGGCTTCAACGCACCAGCCTCGTTTCCCAGTTGCTAAACACATTTACCAGTTTTGTCTATTGTGTTTTTATTAAGGCAGACATTAGTGTTACTTCACTGACAAGCCACAATATATCGGTGACGACTCATGTTGAAGAAACACAATATTGCTACGACTCGGATGATAAGAATTACACGTCAAAAAACTCAAAAAAATAATTATATCCATGCTGTTTTCATCTCGTCTTAGCATCCTGTTTTATTTTCAGAATAAATGGGATGCATTATAATGTTTCACCACCAAAAATAAAGCCACTCGTGTTTTGTCTCAGGGCCGATGGGGGGGGGGGGGGGGGGGTGACACTGTGACACTGCAGCATATTGAATGAAAACTGATTTAGAAAATAAAAGCATGGCACTAAACCACGAATGATGATCAACATCGTACACTCACTCGAACCTACGACCGATCTGCGGCGTCAGTTCGCTAAAAACACTACGGCAAATATTTAAGGTAAATATATTTTTAATTCAAATGAATTGATTTATTCCATTTGGACTCGATGCATTTTGATTTTAGGAAACCGATCGCCAACACGTCGCGTTTCAGACTGTCGCTCCAGATGCTAACTGCCGACCTAGTTTTTACCCAACTGACGCCCGTCGGGTCGATGCTCATCTAATAATCAGAAACTATATAAATATACTCTCAAAAGAACATAGAGGAACATCTTCGTTTCACCAATCTATCAAAATGTGTTTAAATGCAGTGAAACGTCACAAACAGGCTGCGTGGATCGTTACAGGAGAAGGAAGAAGGTCTACACCTATGTACAGGACGGACTCCTCAGCCGAGATGGAAGGAGAGGAGGCGACAGCAGGAGAGGAGGAGGCGGGACGGAAGGCGAGAGATGGAGATTGGCCGCAGGATCGAAGAGGGGGAGGAGAAAAGGGGGAGGAGCGTGAGACTGAAATGACGAATATGAGAAGAAACAAGGGGATGGAAAGAATCAAAAAGGAATAACAGGGACCATCCTCCAGGTAGGACAGGGGGAGGAGAAGAGGGGTACGGGGGGGGGGGGGGTGCTCCTTCCTACTGCGGTAGAGCTTTCAGAATGGCGTTCACCTCCTCCGCCACGGCCGTCAGTGCAAACTCAAACTGATCCTGTGGTGAGAAGAAGAAAGGGAGACGAGGGAGAAGGGAGTTCAGTGAAGGATAACGTTAAACCTGGAAGGTGAAAGTACGGAAGCAAGCAACAGTTTATGGAAGTTTATTGTTGCCCTGGGTTTGGACTTAATATTAGAGTTACTATTTGTTTTTGTTTTGTTTCAGGTGTGTGTTACCTTGGTCTGAACCATGCCTGGCCTCTGGTCCCGCAGGTGCTCCAGGGTCGCTGCAATGTCAATCTCCTTGGCACCTGTCGGACACACACACACACACACACACACACACACACACACACACACACACACACACACACACACACACACACACACACACAGAGAGAGAGAGAGAGAGAGCACATGTATAAGATGGTGTTGGCCAGCGCTCAAAGCCCGTTCCAGATAATCCAGCTAACATCTGTCAATCTGGTGTTTTATACAGACGACTCCCTTTAGAACAGCAAGAGGCGATTACATTCATCCTCTTTGCACAAGCAAACACACAACACAGACACACACACACACACACGACACACACACACAGACACACACACACTACAAACAGCTAGGTGGTGGTGTTTTGTTGCTTTGACCCTGCAGAGCTCATCACTCCTGTAAAACTCCGACGTGTCTGTTTCTGAGTTTCTGACCAAGATCAAGTTATTTTTAGTGACAATAATCAGAATCTATTTTAGTAAACCTCCGCTGTAACAACCGTCCCTTCAATCAATCAAGCTGCACTAAATTACACACACTCATATTATTTTTTTTATGAAGATCCATAAATGATTCCCTGAGAAATCACTAAGATGTTAAAGGAAGTGGGAAACAATGGATCTGCCCCCTGATCTGGATCCACACCAAAACCTCTTTCCAGGAAATGTTTGCAAATCTTTGCATAATCTTGCTCATAAATAAAGTAACGAACAAACAAACAGACGAAGGGTGAAGACATAAAACTGTGAAACTGTAATGTGACTTGTGTTTTCTGTTAACTTTAAGTTGCTAAGACATTTCTCTTCACAACCATATAAATTATTATTTATATTTTTAGTATCTTTATCTAATTCATTCTCCTTCTGAGCTCAGATCAACCTTTTGTCCCGGGCGATGGAAACTCGTGGTAGAGAGAAACGATTCGGGAGAAGGAGGCGGGAGCGACGATTAAAACGCACAAAGAAAAACGGAAAAACATCTAATTCCTTGTTTTTCTGCCCATGTTCCTCCCGGCTCCTCCTCCTCCTCCGCTTTCCAAACTCGGAGGAAACAGAAAGCACAAGAATTTTCTTTACTTCCTTCTTGTTGTGACACAATGACGCGTCTTGCCGGCGCCTGTACGAGGAGGGAACTGAACGGTGGGAGAACGGCTCATTTACACCATTTTCTCTTCCTGTTTCACAGCTTTCTGAGCTTTCTTGCTTTCTGTAGAAACACAATAGATTCCCTTCGAGCCAGAAGCACTGCTCACTGCTTTCCCTTCTGAGGGGAGGGGGCTTAACAAGCCGAGGGCTATTGTGCCGCTTCTAATAAACCTCAAAATGGACGGCATTAAAAAAAAATGCTGGATACATGAAAAAAGGAGGAATGGCATAAAAACCTCAGCCTCATTTTGAGCTTCCCTCCTTTGCATGGACCCTCGCTTCAGGGGTGGAGGGTCGAGGAGGAGGACTGGGGGGGGGGGGGGGGTGTAGGAGGAGAAAGAGGAGAGATAAAGAAGAAAGACGGGGCTCTTGAGGAGGTCGAGAAAGACCCGCGAAAGCCGAGGGCCGAGCTCAGCAGCTGGACTCGGGAGGGAAAAAAGAAACAGAGGGATGCTGAAAAGCTCTCCGGCACTCGATGGGTTTCATTCAGTTCTTAAGATGAAGAGAAAGGTGGCGGGCGGTGGTGGAGGTGAAGCTGTGAGGGGGAATTGGGGGGGGGGGGGGGGGGGGGGGGAGTGAAGAAGTGAAACAAAAAGACCTCAAGAAAACGTGAGAACCACAGAAATACCTCCTCGACACCGCCAACGATCCCCGGACCAATTTACAATTCATTCGTTGTGAGAAGAGTGGGAATGAAGAGAGGGAGGGGGGGGGGGGGGGGGGGGATTCTGTGTCAGAGACGAAGAAAAAAAGGAGAAGAAGAAGAGAAGGAGGAAGAGGAGAGTGTTTGATCAGGATGAGGACGTGGCCCTGCGGCCCTCGAGCTTCTCCGGACCGAATCTCAGGATTCTAGTTAAAAACTGACTTTATATAAAATGACAAAAGACACAAAACGAGGCTCGTCTGGAAATGAAATGCATTTTTTCTTAATATTTTTTTTGAACAGTGGATGAGGAGGAAAAACTTTCTACATTTTTATATTTGAGTTTGAAAGACGAAGATGCTTTTGAGTCCTGTTGTGTGAAGTGCGGTGTTTTACAGAGACTCAGACTTTATGGGACTGGAGTCCACGACCCACTGGACACGTTCAATATGATGAATCGATATAGTAAACACAGCTTCACTCGCCGCGGCTCAGTCACCGCAGGTCGCTTTTACACTTTCAGCAAGAAAAACGAACACTGCTGCATTAAATCAGAGATCAAATCCACTTTGATTCTACGAACAAACCAGAATAAATATTGACCTCCGTCCGGTTCCATGCTGTTTCCCACTGGTTAACATAAAACCATCAAACCCTTCGACTACGACCGAGCTGCTTAGCGACACCAGCGTTTCCAAACAGCTTCGAAACTCTTCCTCGTTCTTCTCTTTTGAGTTGACAAACTAAATGTTTGTTCCTTCCTGCCTCCATCAGCTGTTTACATCTGGGCTCAGGCCCTCCTGCTGTGCATCATTACCCATGTTCCCGTCGTGTTCCTTTTCGTCAGGCCGCGGCAGTTTCCATTTTGTTTTTACAAACGCTTGCCTCATTTCGGAGCCGGGTGAAAACATTTCTTCGTCTCAGTGAATTTTGGGATTGAGCCTCAGCCGCCCCTCTCCTCCTCCTCTTCCTCACGGGCCCCTGGGTGCGGAGGAAGAGGCCCCGTGGCCCCCGAGCACAGTGTGACGGCCTGGGAAAAGGCCCTGACGCCCGACAGACCGCTTTGATCTGGAATTAAAGACCCAGGAGCTCGTTCTGCTACAGCAGCACCACCACCATGGGACACTTCACACACACACACACTTACACACACACACACACTTATAAAGACATAAAAAGAGACACACACACACACACACACAGACACACACACACACACACACACACACACACACACACGTGCAAAATCTCGGACAAGGACACAGCTATGATCAAATCCTCTACAAAGAAGTCTACCATTTTTTAAATTATTTTATTTTTTACTGATCAACACTTTAATCTTAATTTCCATTTCGACGTCTTAAAACCAGCGGCTGACGGCTACAAAGCTGTTCCACTCCGGTCCGCTAGGTGGCGGTACTGCAGAAGACTAACAGCGATGAGGCTAGATACATCGAGTGACATCGAGCTCAGAAGAAGAGACGGACACGAGTAATAAGCGAAATTCAAAACACCTGAAATAAGTAGGGAAACACTTTTCTGGTCGATTTTTGCTGAAACAAATCGCTGAATGAACTCAACCAATCACGCATCTTGCCCCCTGGTGGCAGGCTGCAATACAGTTTATAAACCCCGCCTCCTTAATGTTAGCAGATAGGACATGGACCAATATTTAAAAAATCTTATCATCAGACAGAAGCCTGTAGTCTTTTTAAGAGCTTGAAGTATTAAATATTACCTCACAACTTGTTCCTGTAAGTGCACATTAGTGCCACGTTTAAAACAGATGTGATCATCACAAAACCGAGGAACTAAAAATGACTCGTTCCTCCAAAAAAAATCAATCTACATACTTTGATATTACTATATAATTGAATGTAATCACACAGAACCTCAGAGAGAGGCATTTAATTTAATACTATGCATGAACTGCCAGTGCCCCATAAAATATTCAGTCCCCTACATAATTACATCCCTGTGTTTATTATATCATACTTTAATTATAGTAATTATCGTACACTCATGTCGCGCTGAGTCCAGACGACACTCTGAATAAAGATTTACTGATTTAAAAACAGCTTGTGGACTTTAAACGCTGGAAGAAGTTTACTTTCTCTTTTTCCTCTTAAATCTTTTATTTCTCCCATTTTACGATAAAAGTCACGTTTTCCTCTTTGGATTTTTTAAAGAGTTTAAGTTTTTTTATTTGCAGCTGTAATTATACAGATGTGAGTTTGTAGTAATGACAGTAACAGTTGTTTTGTATTAGTCGGGAAGATTCGTGATTATTCGTTCCCCCGCTCGTCACTTTGATTATCTAATTAAATATCATTATTTTTAATATCCGTCATTAAACTTCGTATTTTCAAACCCTCTGTAGGGAGGAGGAGGAGGACAAATCGTGTTGCCACGGTAACGCCCCTCCACATTGGAGGAGGAGCACGGAAGGAGAAAAGGCCACAAACCTTTAGCCATCTTGTTGAGGACCATGTCGATCAGGGTGTAGGTCCCAGACCGTCCGGCACCATCACTGCACGGGCGGGCGAGAGACAACAGACAGAGAGAGAGAGAGAGAGAGGAGCGTTAATTCCATGAGTCGGTGTCTGATGATGTCACACATGAACATAACAACACATTTATAATTATTATCGTTAGGACGTGATTGACAGGGGGGCATTGGGGCGTGGCTTAGCATTATCGCGAACAACCACGACGGTGAGAGGATCTTTTGAATCGCCTTCTTATCTCAAATGTCATAAACCACCAGGAATCGATTGATGAACTGAAGTACATGTCTGCAGATACCAGGCTACATACAACATTCATCTATCTAATCATTCCAGGAATCTGTCTGTGGCTCGTATATCTCAATATGAACAGAATTTGAATAAGCAGGTGACCAGAAGTTGTCTGTGCGATTTGTGCAAACCTGTTCATTGCATGTATTACTTGTTGCTAATTCTGGAAGATTGTTAAAAACCCAGAGAGGCAAAATAATTTTACTGTAGTTTCTTTTCATTTAAATATGTTCTGGTCGTAAGTGTAAGTTTGCAGCCGGCGCTTCTTCAGTGAAATATTAAGATCAAGATTAAAAAGATTCATCATCTTATGCTGCCCGGCTCCGACGTTCTGCATCTACGTTCAAATGTTCAAATGTTCAAATGTTCAAAAAGCAACGACACAAACTGAACAACTATTCAAAAAAAATTAATTAGACTCTGTGAAAGGATGTGGAGCGAACATTTTGTTTCCTAGATTTATTTCAAGTGTTGGAAATTGATGTCTTCACCCCGACCACTCTATTTCATGGACCAGTGTGTGTGTGTGTGTGTGTGTGTGTGTGTGTGTGTGTGTGTGTGTGTGTGTGTGTGTGTGAGTGTTCTGGCATGCATCCATATTTTGTGAATATTTCATTTTCACTGGGGCCTTGGTTATTTTCTGCAAGCCCACACACACACACACACACACAACACAGTAATTGAGTAGTACCACCCCCCCCCCCCCCCCCCCCCCCCCTGTGTGTGTGCATATTCTTCACAGACACCACTATCACTCTGATCTGAGACGGTTTGTGTGTCTGTGTGTGTGTGTGTGTGTGTGTGTCTGTTGTGTGTGTGTGTGCGTTTGCTCCGGGTTATTGCGACGAGACGAGCCGTGTCGCTGCACCTCGTCAGGATCATTACAAGACGATCAAAGACGCGTGAGGTGTGTCAGAGAAGCACGAGAGTAAACATGTAAAGAGGTCTGACGAGGAGAGAGGGGCCGAGGGAGGGAAGGAAAAAGACGGAGAGCAGAAAAAGAGAGATGGATAAAAAGGTGTGACAGAAACGGAAAAAGGCAAGAAGAGACAGAAATCCGGCGAGAGAAAGAGACGCTCCCCGAACACCGTGCGATTATTGAATTTCTGCATCTGCTCTGTTTGCTCACTCCTCATCCCGATCGGCCGCTCGGCTCTCCCTGTACATTAGGCTGACGAGTGGCTGTGCACACTCGGCTTTGGCAGACCGGTTGGAAAGCTCTACAGCGCGAACACGAGGCGTCCGTGATCCTTTCATTACGACGTCCTCTGACACGATTGGCCGGTTGTGCAGAGGAATGAGCGGCAAGATGAAAACAACCTGCAAGCTGAACCTTTGACTCATTCGGTTTTTACAAGGTTTTAATTTTCAAACATCCTCTAATGTCCTGTTACAAGTACATTTTCCCTCTAAAGCACGTTAAGCTGCTTTATATGCTATGAAATGTTCTACAGAAAATAAAACTATTATTCTCATTCGATTTTTAAAAAACTTGCACGAATGAAAAGACGCCCAAAACTCCACTGACGTGTTTAATATTGAAACTAGAGATACAGATGAACGATGCTTCTTCACTTCCTCCCGTGAGATGGAACTAAAACATCTGGATCAGGGTGCCGCCATCTTACTTTTAAGAAAACATCTTCGAGAATCCCCCGTGTATTTTGACTTTTGAGTGGCATGTCTCATTTGCTAACGTGGAGGAGGCTGGGTTTTACGACCTATACTGCATCCACCCACCAGGGGGCGATTGAGCGGCTTTGGCTTCATTTTTGAGGAGATGTTATGTCGTCCATCTTCAGTCTACGGTTCCGACCTCCGTCCATTTGTTTGCAGGATTGCGCAGAACTGCCGAGGCCGAGCGAACGGCCCATTGCAAACCGCCGAGAGCAGAACGAGCAGAGTTAGTTTCAGTGGAGAACTTCAGGATGTTTCCAGCCGCTGAGGCTGATGCTTCATAAAGACAAGTTTCATATATACGCTGCTGCAGACTCGCAATTTAGCCGAGAGACGTATAGGTTCATCATCCTGGAAGAACCATAAGGCCATATTGAATAATACATCACTTAGTGGTGGAGTGAGCAGACAGACAGAACGGCAATCTGGGATGGAAGTTATTTTTTTCCACTAATCCAATCATTGCAGGGTGTCTCTGCAGAAAGCTGTTGCAGATTTTTCTGTTAAATAGCGATTTAATTATGTCTCACTGGTCTGAGTTATTTCCTTAGGTGGTGTGGGTCTGCAGACGCACAAACACACACCCACACACCACACACCCACACACACACACACACACACACACACACACACACACACACACACACACACACACACACACACACACACACACGCTGTGTATATGCAAATAAAACTGCTGCAACGCTGCCTTCTTCTATTTATCCCTCTCTCCTTCTCACCCACTGGCTCCGACCGTCACACTGCGAACTTTGAAGTGACTAATTAAAAGTTACCCTCCTCCGCGGACAGTTTGTCAAATCAAATCACAACTTTCGGGGCTAATTTCTCATTTAAAGTGTTTGTCGTCCTCTGCACGGCGACGAGTGACGAGAGAGGCGCCGAGAAACGGAGCGGAGGACGGGAACCGCAACAGAGCTCAGCTTCAACCGACCTGTTTGTCTCTTTATCTCGTTAATAACATTGAAGACATCCACAGATATGATGGAATAGATGGTCAGAAACGGTTTATTCATTCCGGTACTTGCCTGCAGTGGACTATGATAGGACACGAGCGTCCCCGGTAGCACTTGTTAACTTTCCTGTAAAAAGCACAGAAGAGAAAGAAGAAAACCGGTGTTAATACGTAGTAATAACACAAACAGGCAGAACACGTTGAATCTGAAAAAAAGAACATCGTGCACAGGACAGTTCGTTCAGGGTTGATTTATTTACTTTTATTAGGAAACTGTCTCTTTAATTGACTTTCCCACAACATTAAGATCATCACAAAAAAATATTTTTTTTCTAAGCTTGAGAACCAACAGCATCACAAAAACCGAACTGGCCACAAACACATTTTTCATCCTCCCCCCCCCCCCAACCTGAGCTCGCTGCAGACCGTCAATAGTGATGTCACCATGGAAACAGTCGGCGGAGGGTCAGCGAGGTTCGGGTGGAGGGGAGGTTGCATACAGGGGTGTGGGACTCAAAGGGAACGCCCCCCCCGTGAGAGAGGACTCGATAGTCAGGTGCCAACGACTCCTGCGAGGCGTGAAGCGATCGTTGATAAAGGAAGTGTCTCTTCTGAGTGCGGACGTTTTCAGAAATCATCAAGTGAGACAGGAACGGAGACAGACGGGAGGAGGAGGAGGAGGAGGAGGAGGAGGAGGAGGAGGCGACAGATCGAGGGTGGGGGAGAAAAGCCACCGAGAGAAGAAGGGTGACAGAGAGAAAGGGAGTGGGGGGGGGGGGGGGGGGGACAGGAGGTGGGAGGAGATTGGAGGCAGTCGAGCAAACCATGAGCAAGCAAAAAGGGCGAGAGGTCACCTCAGGTCACCTGGCACGGCGAGGAGCGGGAGCGAGGAGAGGGATGGAGGAGGCGGAGAGAAGGGGGGGGATGAAAGAGGAGTAAAAGAGTGAAGGGGGGGGGGGGGGGGGGGGGGGGGGTCCATGAGGCCCCTTGGTTGCAGAGTCACAGTCTCCAATGATCACTTTTGTGACTATGCAACTGGGCTCATATTACTAGCTGCAACATCACAAAAATGACACTGGCAACCGCAAGTTAGCTGGTAAAACGGGGGGGAAAGGGAGAGAGGAAGCAAAGCGTCGGCCCAGTCAGGCGTGAGTCGGGTGAAAAAAAAAAAATACATAAAAACATGCTGCGGCACGAGCACAAACAGGAAGGAGCGCCGGCGTCCTGAAACCATCGAGGTGGAAGAAACGACCAACACAGGGAAAAAAAGGAGCATTTTGTCCACGGTGATAAAAGTGAGGAATCTCTCCCTCTGCGCCTCCTTCATCGTGGCGTGACCCCGGCGCCCGGCGAGCAGAGGCGATAACTCCCGACTGATGGTGGGTGGCGACGCCCACCAGACCCCTCCATAATAGGCCGTGACCACAAACCCCTCACTCCTGATTTCTCACCTAATTGATGTGCGCCAGCGAACACGGCGACACCGGGGCCGGCACATAAAACTGAGCCGGGGTCTATCGCTGGAGAGAGCAACAGTGAATCAGAGGAAAGGAGCCAGGGCGGCTCCCTCCTAATGGCCAACACAGTACATCAGTTTAAAAGAGGGCGAAGGCGGGCGGCTATAAAAGGCGCCGGAGAGATGAACAGGATACGCTCGAGAAGTTCACCTAATGCGTCTTCAATTACACCGTCATCGATGCGAAGTCCTGCGAGAGTTTTAAGGATATACAGATGGTTCCTCTGACCGCCATTTCAGGGCTCATGTTCCGAAGCTCCATGCAGAAGATGAGATTTTGGAAGTTATACGCATGCAGCAGCGATGGATCTCAGGAAGAGTCTCTAGCTCCGGGACGAACACGCTGTCAGCAGAACCCTCCATACACATGAGTTGGTGGATTTGTTACTCTTCTGGTTCAGGAAGCAGAGGATCATGGGTAATATTCAGCGTTCAGTTGTGTTCGACGTTGTTTCTTCTCAACATGAAAACCGCTTCATCGCTCTGGACACGGAGCCCAACTAAAAAAAAAAAAAACGTGTGGCTGCAGGGGGCGCTGTTTTGCTCCGTGAAGGTTTCATCGTGTTGCATTAAACTCGCAGTTTCCCAGAATCCCCAGGTTAGACACACATGCATATTAGAGATCGGCAGGCGTGTGTGGGGAACGGGTCCTGCTCTTACACGTTCCCTTGTTTTACAGTAAAAGCTAAATTAGATTTCCAGTTACACAAACCTTCTCAATTGTTTTTTCACAGATGTTTTCCCAAACTTAAGCCGCCTCTGTTCCGCCAGCGAGGACAGCGTTACTCCTAACCAGTCGTTTCAACAAACCACCCACAGGGACCATTCCTCCTCACACACAGGGTTCTGCAGTGGAAAGGAATCCTCTTATCAAAGAGTAGTTATCTCTGAGGGCTTCTCTTCTTCAAGGCCTTGGAAAACCTCAGTGCGCTTTCCATCAACATGAAAAGCAGGACATGCTTAGAGAAGTCATTATAAATGTTGGAAACATCTCTGTGGTGGGGCCACAGTCATAAGGAAGGTTTCATGGATCGAACTGAGGGATTGACGTCTGTGCACAACTCCTACAGGTTGCGTTGCCGTCACCTCGGGTTTCGAAGAAGCTCCCTACCTGCGGAAGTCGAGCAGCGTGCGGCCGGTCTCCGGGACGTTCTGGTTGAGCCAGGTCAGGAAGTGGAACTGAGTGACGGTCCGCGTCTCGTTGGTCTGCATGTTCTTCAGGTAGAAGCTCCGAACCAGGAAGTCGTCGCACCAGATGTGTTCGGACACGAGGTTGACCTGCAACAGGTGCGAGTGCAAATCACACGATCGATGGAATCAATGAAAGACATGTCAGATTCCACGCATGCCCTCTTAACAGAAGGAGATATTTATGCTATTATACTTTCAAAACGTTTCTTACCTCGTAGATGTGGTACAGGTTGGATCCCTCGTCGGGCCAGTAGTGGTAGCACTGCTTCACTCCGCTCTCGACGAGAGGCGTCAGCATGACGATGACCACGCAGCCGTTCTCCCAAACCATCTGCAAAGAGAAGCACGGCCTCGGTGAGACTCATGATGGGGTGAGTGAACGATCCTGTTTGTTTAGAGGAATGACTTTGTTTAGCTCAGTGTCTGAGATGGAGAAACTCGCCGTCTACATCTGAATCAGTTACCGAAGGGTCTTTCAAATGATTTTCCTCAAATGTCCCTCAGCCGTTTCCCCGAGAGCTGGAGTCTCGTCCTCGAAGCGCTGGAGATCTCGCACAAAGCTGTCGACGCTTCCTGAACATAATGAGGCTCGTTTAACTTTGGTGCCTTCCATCGTTTGGAAACGAGGTGCGTGTGTTTTTGTGGCGGGAGGGAAAATGAAATCTAAGAACACGTGCACTTTTCCAACTACAACGATGTCGAGGGTTGTGGCATAAAAAGTGATTTCTGTGGAGGCCGTTCCCTCTCCCAGCTGGGTCGCTCCCAGCTGGGTCGTTCCACAGCGAGGGCGGGCGGGCGGGCGGGCGCTCGTATTTTTCCTGCTCGCAGTCATATTCTCGCAGCCCCAGTCAGCTGTTAATGGAAACCATAAAATAACACCGCTCCCACATCGTCACGTTCAGATAATCAGGATGGATACAGCTGCCGCTCAGTCTGCTGCACCTTGACCGACTTTTAACTGATGTTAATTGCGGCGGGTTGTGAGTTAGAGCTTCACCCCGTTGGCCTCGTGCATCTCAGGATGTGGCCGTGCACCTTTTTCTTTTTGGACGAATGGCGTTCATTTGCTTCAGCTGACAGAGTGAGAGCAAGTCGTGAAGTTATTTCAACTCCTATTTCTTTCCTAGAACTCAGGCAGATCCATGTTTGGAAGCTGGACGCTGGAGCGTGTGCGTTCAGTGTCTCTGCCCGAGGGCGGCTCAGCAGGATCCTGGCGGGGACGTGTAATAACATTGGCAGCGCCTGATTAAAGGGCCCGATAAGACACAGTAAAGCTGGTTAAGTCGCCGGGTCACGAGAAAACAAGAAGCCTGGATAAAGCCTAGAGAACAGAGAAGCTGTTTAATGAACTTGAGCTGAAACCTCGGTGCGACGCAGACTTTCAAACTAAACCTTCAACGGTGTCTATTTCAGCTGGGATGACGATGATGAAGATCACGTCCGTCTCTGCGTCTAAAAAAGTGAATAACCCTCAAAACATGAGCCTGAGGTGGAGGAGAGAGAAAAGATGGAGGAGGAGACGGGTTCGTGGACGAAGAACACACAACACACAGCACGACTGTGACTAACTTATCGATCTCCTGGGTCTCACATTCAAACCCAATCTCGGGACGGTGGGAAAAGTGTTTGCTGTCTCCTGCATTAACAATGTGTCTCCCTGTGTGTGTGTGTGTGTGTGTGTGTGTGTGTGTGTGTGTGTGGTGTGTGTGTGTGTGTGTGTGTGTGTGCGTGTGTGTGTGTGCGTGTGTGTGCAGTGGTGGAGGAAGTGAGCGTGATGGTGAAAGAGACATTAATAACGACATTCACAGAACAGGCCGGTCTCCCATGCGACTCGATGCACTAATAAAAAACGGTTAACTCTTGTTTAAGAGGCGAGAATGTATTGATTTTTATTTCATGGGTGTGTGTGTGTGTGTGTGTGTGTGTGTGTGTGTGTGTGTGTGTGTGTGTGTGTGTGTGTGCGTGTGTGTGTGTGTGTGTGTGTGTGTGTGTGTGTGTGTGTGTGTGTATTTGTGTGTGTGTGTGTGTTTGTTTACCTGCCAGAAATCGGCCACAGTGGAGGGCAGGGGGCCTTGCGTGGCGATGTAAGCCGGGTTCCTGGGGTCGTGATCCATCTGGAGGACGGTGGAAAGAGAGAAGAGGGCGTGAGGTTACAGATGTTGATCACGTTATTACTGAAGAACTCAAACTTGTTGTTGCATTGTGTTGTTTTTAAAGGAGACACGTGATGTTTCTTTTCACCGTTTCTTTCCTCTCGTGTGTTTTAAAACGTTTTTTTGTGAGTGTAAAAGTTCTGCAAAGTCAAAAGTCCACATCACTGTCACATCAACCAGGACCAACTTCTCTTACTGTATCTTTACACAATCCAATTAAAACAATAGCTCCCATTCTATTCAGTTTCATTCTCCGTGTCAAAACTCACCTTTGCATTTAAATCATTTTGAAGTCGTATCTTTGAGCTGCAGGTTAATAATACGTTTTAAAGTTCTCGTATTTGCAGCTGGAGGTGGCTTCTTCGGCATAATGGAAATGAAAGAAGCACGGCAGAGGCGTCCAGAGCTCAAGACAGGACGCGGACGTGAGGTGAATCTGCGAGGAGCTGAGTGACACTCCCGCCTATTACCATGCAAAGTGTACGGTAAATGTAATAATGAGCGAGACCAATTTAGCTGGAAGCAATTACAGAGGGACGACAGATAATTTCTGGGGCTTTTCTGCTCGCGAAAATTGTTCGTTAATGTTCCTCTGTTCCCTTTATGAATGCCAAACAATAATAATGCACTTCTAATGAACTTAAAATGTTGTAACTTAGAGAGAGAGAGAGAAAAGGCGACTTCTGCTCATTGAAACATCCAGAGGAGGCGGAACTGTGGTTTCAGAGGGTTTCAGTTGATTCTACGGCTACATCGCACAATGTTCTGCCTTCACGTGCAGAACTGAACAAAGTGTAGGTTCATACATTTATACAAAGGATGGAAATGTGAAATATAAATTCTCAGGGAGCTTTAAAAGCCCAAACTGGTCAGAACCCAGCAGTGTTAAAGCCTTGGGAGACGGAGAGAGAAAGGCAATGGAGGGATTTAGAAACAGGGGTCTAAAGGAACCTGAAGGAGAAAGACCGGGAGGGGCAGAAGGAGAGTGGAAACAGAAAAGAAGGAGGGTGGAGTAAAAGGCTGAGGAGAGATGGAGGTGAAGAAGGAGGAACAGGTAGAGACAATATGAAGAAGAAAACGATTCCGCACACTCCTCTTCATCACTTCACCTCTTTTACTCTCTCTGCAGTTTAAACGTGTCACGATTACACTCTGGGTTTTGTTCTTTCTCTCTCACACACACACACACACACACACACACACACACACACACACACACACACACACACACACACACACACACACACACACACACACACACACACACACACACACACACACACACTCAGATGTCAGATGCTATTTAATTCTACAGATATATACGTGATTCTGGGGGGGGGGGGGGGATACTCTTTCTGTTTGAATGGAGAAAATGAATTGTTTCTGTGTAATTGTTTTATTGTATTGACCCCAAACATCTCCTGTTTGCTCGTCTCCTTCCTGTCAGGAGGTGGAAACGTACGAATGACCGAGGCTGTGAAATGGGTCTTCACGTCCGAGGGTGTGCTTTTTGCGTGTCTGTGTGTGTGTGTTCATTCTCGTGTTCGAGTACAATTCAGTGTCTGCACATGCCTGCCTCAAAGTGTGTGTGTAGCTGTTCTTGCACTTGTTCTTTTGTTCCTCGATAGTTTTGATTCCCTCTCTCTCTCTCTCTCTTTATCAAACACACACACACACACACACACACACACACACACACACACACACACACACACACACACACACACACACACACACACACACACACACACACACGCACACTCTCAGCTTCTTTTTGGTGCGACGCCCAGATTTGAAATGCATAGCGTCTCTGTTGCTTTTAATGGAATACCACTGTATCTGCCTCCAGGGAAACGTAAACCTACGATTCCAACACTGTTTCCAAATTGATCCACTCGCTCACTTCCCTCTCTTCCCCCGTCTCCTTCCTACCAGCCGGGGAGAGGCCTCGGCGAGTCGCACCGTAACAGTAAATACAAACTTGTGTCAAATTAGCATAACCCAAGGTCAAAAACAATCATTTCCCAGCACCCTACAGATCTTTTGTTTTTTTGTCACAAATGAGGAGTGAGCCCGAGAACCGTGCGCACGTCCTTCCCCCCCCCGCGTTCCCCGAGTGAATGCTCACCCGAGGTGTTTCTGGTAAAACAATCATTAATATTCATGGTGCAGAACGTACACACTGGAGTGGGGCTGCTGCTGAAGCTAAGCAAGCGTTGCATCAAAATTGATATTGTAGAGCGGTAGGCTGCCTTTGTTCCCGTGACGCCCCCTGGGGACTGCGGGAGGCTGGCATGGCGGGGGCGTGAGGCGTGAGGCGCCGCGTTGGAGTGCAGGTACTTACGATGGGGCTGGCATTGATGTAATCGGAGTTGCCTTGGCTGTTCTCCACCTTCAAGGTGATCCTGGAGTGATCATCTGGAACACAGACGGAGGAATTCAGTGCATTTCGTCAGAGGAATGAAAGAAGAGCTCGGCGGCCGTGTCACACGCACGGAATCAGGAGTTTCTCCAGTTTACAGAACTCTCTCGCTGCTGCTGCCTTGATGTGCATTGCTACCGTCAACTGAACGTCTCCGTGACCGGATGAGTTTGGGAAACTTCCCAGTGACTTTCCTCAGAGACTCAACGGATTGATCCCTGACTTCCAGTGTCTGGAAGGCTGCTCAATCAAATCCCCGCTTCGCAGGCCCGAGGGCCGAGTTCTGAAGCTCCGGGTGCTTCACTCTCTGCAAACTCAGGTTGGCTCGTCAATCCTTGAAGGAGACATGTTCTGCTCATGTTCGAGTTGATGATTTTAAATTGTGTTATCACTGGATAATGTTTCCGTGCTCTAATGTTCAGGAAACACATCCCTTCCCTCAGACTGTCCATTGCCCCCCCTCTGCTAACATGGAGGGGCGTCAATCAAACTATTTCGCCTATGATCGCAGATTGGTTTTAAGGTTACGTTCCACCTCTGATAATAGTTTTATAATTTGGGCAGGGAATGAACCTTCCGTTCTGCTGCTGAGACGTGCCATTGGCCTGAAGGGTTTTGGAGGACAATCTTCTCTCCCTCTCTCAGGTTTCAGGGAGACCTCCGCTCTGCTGGGCCACTGAATATATTTGGGCAGTGGCCCATTTCCCAGGTTCCTGCGTCGTACTGCTGCGAGCGGAGCTCTGGAGCCTCCGGTGACTGTGGCAGAAGCAGCTCTGAGAATCTTTGGGAGAAGCCAGCGGTGCTTCAAATAGGAGGCGCAATTTATTCCTGACAAACTGCTTTCCCTGCTGACAACCTGGATTTCATTAAGCCGCGGCCCGGTGGAGAGAATGGGACAGCAGTTTTTTTAAAGATGGGCTATTTCCACAGAAGCTTAGAAATTTTAATCATTGATGAGGTCGGTGCAGGAGAGCTTTAATAGAAAACTAATTTACAGCCCTTCCGCCGCCCCCCCCCCCCCCCCCCCCCCCTCTGCTCCTGGCCTCTGATAATAAGAGGCCGAGCTCGGAGAACACGGGGCGTGTTGTGAAGAGACGTCGCGGTTTACGGAATACACGTCCTGCTGTGGCTTTTACCATGTCAAACAAAAATCACGTTACAAATCCTGGCAACAATTACATTTGTACAAAGACTCTTAGGTTTTTCCACGGAAAACGCTCGTGATCAATGAAAAACATGCGTCTTCAGGTTTGAAGCAGCTGGTGTTGAAATCCTCCACTGAGAAGAGACTTCATTTTTATTTACAACCATCACCCCAGAATCATGTAGACGACAACCAAAACAGAAAAACTGCTTACATGCCACGACAGCGGCGGAGCGGTTCTTCTTGGCGTTGCCGTCCTTCAGGCCGACGGTGCAGGCGTTGGGCTCCGCCTGGTAAGCACACAGCGCCTCCCACTCCTTCTCCAGGCGGTCCTTGTTCTTCAGGTGATCCTCCATGTAGGACTGAAGGAGACGGAGAGAGGAGGAGAGGAGAGGAGAGGAGGTGAGGAACACGCAGCTGGAGATGATGGATGGATGTTTTATTCCCTGTGGTTGTATCAATCTGTGGTTGAGCCTCTATTTACCTGCCGGATGCAAACAGACACTTTAAGGTCTCGATTCATTCGTCAACACAGAGTGATCGTGAAACTAAACTAAAGTATAACTGAACATATTACGACCTTATTCTCGAAATCTCCATTAAAGCTAAAGGGATTAAAACTAAAATGCTCATAAACCCTGGTGTATGTATGAGTGTTTTCCCAGACTTTATTATAGATGCATTAAAAACCCCACGTTAATCAGAGAGCGCACGAGTCTAATCTTCTCTATCTCTGGTTAACTGATGAACATGTACAGCCTGGTCATTACCTTCCACACAGTATTCATAATTAAGGAAGTGGATGTGACTTTGATAAACTGGCAGCAAATGAGCGCGGCACATAAAAGCGAAACGAAGCCGCGTGCGTTGCTGGTGCCGAGGGTCACAGGTTCGATTCCCTCTGACCTGACGGCACACGCTGCAGCTCTGTTTGTTTCCTCAGCAGCTTTGAGAATCTGCGGCACAAAGTGTGGACGCACGGTCGTTGGTAATGGATGAGGGAGCAAAATGAGCTGCTTCTTTAAATGGCTCCGGCTATGATTGATGGTGGCAGTTACAAATGGGGCTGATCTTAATCAGAATTAGATTCCCCCCCCCAAAAAAGGCCTAATGGCTTCTCGCTAAAATGAGGAGTTTGTTAAAAATGGAGGGAGGGGGGGGCCTGATGTCCCGACGGTGGAGGATGACGGGAAAGTTTCCAGAACAAATGCTTTTGTGCGATTTTATCAAACACGAGCACGTCCACCTCGACAAACTCTAGAAGAGTCTACGTGCAGCTGATCGGGCTTTGCTTGTTGGTCCAGCAGTGAGCTTCACCTCATCACAGCTGCAGTGTGCGTAGCATAAAACACACACCACACACACACACACACACACACACACACACACACAAACTACAGACACATATACAGCACAGGGGTCGCATACACAAAAACCCAGCCCACCCTCACATATAAACTCTGCAAACACACACACAGAATGTACAGACACCTGCTAATGCAAGTTCTTTCTACACACACACACACACACACACAGTCGTACATCAGATGACCCCCCCCCCCCCCCTCTAACCCCTACCTCCTCTCCCACTCTCTAATGCCAGAGTAATAGGGTTTTGTGGCTGTGTAAAGGGATTATTGCAATCCAATCAGGAGGCGCTGAGATCACCATGTGTCGCCCAAACACTGAATAATCCCCTTACTGTGTGTGTGTGTGTGTGTGTGTGTGTGTGTGTGTGTGTGTGTGTGTGTGTGTGTGTGTGTGTGTGTGTGTGTGTGTGTGTGTGTGTGTGTGTGTATGTGTGAGGGAGGGGACGGGCTTACAGATGCCAAAAGGTGCTCAATAAAAACTGCCACGCAATAAGACTTTGTCCGAGCCCGCCATTGTGGCTCGGACACACCATCTGAGCACCTGTAGGATGCAGGTGATGTCATGCAGCGGCCATCTTGGCTCAAAGGAGACCGTGGAAAAGGAAAGAGGAAAGAGGAGGGGGAAAATGAAGGTGAAGAGAAGGTGTCCAGTGGTTAACAAGTGCCTTCCTCTCTCCATTCGATCATGTCCTCCCCTTCCTCCCTCCTCCTTCCTCCCTTCCTCTCTTCTCCTTCTTACTCCTTCCTTCCTTCCCTCCCTCACTCCTTCCTTCCTTCCTTCCTTTCCTTCGTTTCTTCCTTCCTTCCTTCCCCCACAGATCCTTCTGGTGGGGATCCCTCCAGTAGTTCTTGTGTAATCCCGCTAACTGACAAATAAACGCAGACGACACATGATCTTGAGATAAAAAGGCTGGAGCACCCGACTTTCCATTCTGATCTGACCAAACATCTCGTATCGATCCAGCCTCCACACCAGAGTCAGAGTCTTATTTTTATTTAAAAGCTGACATCATCCGTACACGACTCTAAATTCCCTGCAGCTTCCTCCGACTCAGGTTTAACGTCGGTTTCCCTGCGACCTATCAACTGTGCCGATCGCGACCCAGCTGCTCCGCTGGCGAGCGGCAAAAACTCCCAGCGTGGTTAATCTCAGCGGAGGCTCCCGCTGCAGTATAATCTATAACACTTACTTGGCCGACAACAAAAGACTAGATAATGTGCTTTATATATAGAGTCGACTAATCCTCTTAAGACACATGCAGAGAGGATGTGGGGGGGGCGGTGGTTGGGAGGGGTCCCAGTCACATGGGACCAAGTAATACATTAACCTCGATAAGATGGTGGAAGCCCTTTCTCCTCAAATTAAAATCAGTGGGTGGATGATGACATGAGATTTGCCCGAGTTTACGGAAGGCAATTAATGGTTTTTAGGGGGGGGGGGGGGGGGGGGGGGCTAGGTGCTGGGACACTGCAGATAAACAACAATCGTGTTATTTCTCTCTTTAACGCTTATTTTGTATTAATCGCACGACAGTCGACTCACTCGGTTTGCTCGTCTCACTGTGGGATGGATCTGGTTTCTTGCTGTGATGCCGCGATTAAAAAAGTGTTTTTCTAACAATGTGTCGACTGGGCTTTGCTGCCATGAAACTCTCAGCTCAGTCTGTGGTTTACGTCACCATGAGAATCTGAAATGAGTTCTCCTCTTGTTAGTGTGATTGTTTTTGTAAAACCGACGGCGCTGCCTGCAAAAAAAATATAAAATATGAGCAGTGACAAATACTCATCGTTCCCAAACATGGAGGGAACGAACCAACAGAACAGAAGCAAAGAAGGGAGCAGGAAGAGATAGAGAAAGAACAAAACCTAATGATGCAAAAGAAAGAGGAAAGAACGAGATTAGAAACCAAACTGAAGAAATAAGAGAAAAAGAAAAGAAAATGTCAAATTTGCAACGAGACGCACGGAGGAAAAATGATTGAATGCGCAAGATGGAGGTTGGAGAAGAGGATTGTGGCGGAGAATCCATAAAAGCTTTTGTGAAGAGACGTGTGGGCGGCGTGTGGGCGGGAGGAGACGTTAAAGAACTGCTTCACACGTTGTCACTGTTCTGTGAAAACACTTTGAACTTCAGCTCACCTGCTCCTCTGTCCACCCACAAAGTTAAAAATGCAGGGGTGTCCCGGGTTACTGCTTCTGGGTGTGGGGGGGGGGGTATAAATATATATGTATTTATGTGTATATGGTATTTGACTCTACGCCCTCACATGGTCCTAACATATTAAATCTGCATGTGAGGAGCTGTCCAGGGTCCTGAATCATATTAGACAGTTGTTCTGCCTTTGACTGTAAACAAACATGGACGACATGACAAGCGAATCCTCCTGGCCCGCCCCCTGGTGGCTGGCTGCAGCATAGCTCATAAACCCCGCCTCCTCCATGTCAGTGGGAGGGACAAGCTCCAAAGTAAAAAAAATTAAAATGAGAGTAGATGCACACGAAAAGGATCCTCAGGGTGTTTTCTAAACAGTGTGTCTCCTCATTCCTGGGTCACTGGAGGCAACAGAAGGGGACGAGGTATTTTTCTTGATTTATAATTTCATGGGTTTTGTAGCTGCATCAATGTTAGATAAAGATTTTAGGAGGATTTGAGCATTTAAAGCTCCGATCAGAGTCTAGAGCTTCTCACTCCTCTGCTTACATGTAAACACTGCACATGTATCTACATGACCTCATCACGTCTATAAACCTCTATGAAAGTGCTGATTCTTGATAAAACAACTTCTCAAGTCGGCAAAAATAAATACTGACACCAAAGCAACAGGATACTTATAATACTCTAAACAAAACATTTTCTGTGAGCATTTTCTGATCTGCAACTTCTAAACTTGATTGTACAAAACTAATCTCAAGTGTGAAACTGAACGGTTCTCGAGGAGGTATAGAAGATTTCTGGATTATTAGTTATTATTATTCCGAAATTTATTATTTTAAGATAAAACACAACACTGTACAAATGAAACAGTGTTTTTCCTTTTAGAGGAAAATGTCTCTCAGAAGTTTGAAGTTTCTGTGGAGAGGATTTAAGTGGAACTTCAGAATTCAAGAGGACGTCCGTCTCCATCACCCACACGAAAATCCATTAATCACCACGGCCACATCAGCGGCACTTGGTCTCTGTGCGTTCCTCTTTACATATTCATCTCTACATTATAACAAATTCATGAATCCCCCTGACCAGACTGTGGCCCACACACAGACTGAATCCTCCACTCAACACGAGCAACACTCCATCTCCCTCCTCTCGTCTCTCAAGTGACGCCGCCTACGCCGAGACGGCCCGAGACAAAGCCGGTTGAAAAGCACCGACCTCGTCAAAAACACATTTCCATCCACACGTGAGCTTGGCGTATCAGAAACACGGATATCGCATTGTGTTGTGTGGGCGCGTTCGCCAAAGAGAAGCACTTCAGCGGGTTCGAGCGTGCGCGTGAAACAACAGTGACGCTTCTCTGCAGTGGCACCGGCTGCAAAGGGAGACATTTTTCTCCTGAACACAAATCTCAGGGGTAATAGTATCTTTGTGCCGATTGAACACATCAAACAGTCCGCTCCGTCACATCTCGCCGGCAGCTTCATAACGCAAGGAGAGACAGAGAGAGAGGGGGGGGGGGGGGGTGGAGGTGGGAGAGCTGGGATGAGGAGGGGGGGGTGGGTGGTTGAAGCGAGAGCTATATATTGCAATTACGATGGCGCTCGACGGAATGCGAGCGAGGTTCGGCGGAGATTCTCATCCGCGGCGTAGAGGAGGGTAAGAAGGCTGCTTATAGAAACTGTGGGTGTAATGAGATGTACAGAAACAAACAGAACGACGACACAGGGAGAAGAAGAGAGAGGGGGAAGAGTGCGTGTGTGTGTGTGTGTGTGTGTGTGTGTGTGTGTGTGTGTGTGTGTGTGTGTGTGTGTGTGTGTGTGTGTGTGTGTGTGTGTGTGTGTGTGTGTGTGTGTGTGTGTGTGTGTAATGAGCAGTATATAGAGGCAGGAAATACACAGACACATGAGACGTGGAGGCAAAATAGTTCCACTGCTTTTTAAAGAGATAAATGGTTCACGGGATAAAACGAGAAGCAGGTGACGAGATGTTTTGGATAAAAAAGGGAAAATGAAGGAACCGTATGAATTCGTATAAATGTGAGGATTTTACAGAAATAAAAACAGGACACCATGACGTCACCGATTGGTCGTTTTGAAGCCTCGAGTTTGGCATTTTGTCCAGCGCCGAGGTTACAGCACGTCCACCGACACACATCTAGCTGTCAATCACACTGTGGTGTCCACGCCCCCCAATGCATTATGGTCTATTTGAATCTAAATGGACCATTGTTTACAAAATGCTGCACCTAAGAGACTTGAATCTAGGGATCGAGATCATAATCTCCTTCGGACGTCTATAGAAACAACCAGTGGAGTCGCCCCCTGCAGACCGTTGGAGAGAATACAGGTTCGGGGGAACTTCAGTAAATTAGATAAACTGAGAAACTTAAGACGTGTCAGTTTGTTCTCCAGCAAAAAAAACTTCTTTTACTCTCTTTCTCCATTATTCCTCAAAGTCAGGGTCAAAATTCCAGTCGAGATTTAAACACTAATGTCCGTAAAAACCAAAAGAAGTCGTTTAAAATCTGAAAGACGATTTTAAATGTCTCCCTCGGAATCCGTGTGTTCATTTTTCAAAGTGGTCGTCAGGTCTAAACTCACCAGTATCATGTGACCGGTGGAGATGTCCATGTTGGAGTGGACGGGCTCCTCGCTCCAGGAGGAGACGCTGCTCCGCGCCGAGGGGCTGAGCGCCTGGCCGCCGTCGCTGAACTGCGACGACACGCTGTTGATCCTGGAGGAGATGGGCTCCGGTCGCTCGGCGGGAGGTTTGACCGCCATGCGCTGCCGACACAGCTCCTACGGAAGAGAGGACGGGCTCGGGTTAGTCAGTGACGACACCTGTGATGGAGCATCGGACACTTGAGGAGATTTATTCTCAGATGCAGAGAAGCAGAAGAAGAGAAAAAAGAAAAGGAGAAAGAAGAAAAGAAAGAAGAAGAAGAAGAAGAAGAAGAAGAAGAAGAAGAAGAAGAAGAAAAGAAGAAGAAGAAGAAGAAGACGCGCAAAACTATCTTATTCTTACATTTGAACATTTATTCTACTAGCTTTAACTTTTCAACATTTTAAAAAGTAATTGAACTCATGTGAATGTCTCAGTGACATCTGACTGTATGTGATATGATGCTGTAATGTTAACATGTCAATGTGCACATCAGCAGGTTTAAAGATCTTTGCTTCATCTACAACGACATCTCAACATTTAGGGTCAAGGTCGACTTCCCGGGGTCCAACAATACGAGAAAGACATAAAAATGGCCCCAACATATATCAAGTATAATACATTATAAAAGAATAAAATACTGATGTAACATATAAAGCAGAAGGGTCACATTTGTAGCAGAAGAAATCCTCAGAAGAGTTTTGAAAGTTACATGTTTACGTCGTTGTTGTTGGGACTGGTTTATGTTCAAGGACGTCCAATATTTCAGAAAATGAGCTTTTTCCCAGGACGTTTTCTGACGCCGTCCGGTTTCAAATCTAATATGTCGGAGCATCATTCTAATAACTGCATTAACTTTGACAATGAATCAAGGTGGATACATGTTCACTGTGATGGATTACCGGTGTCTAGCAAGTCTTTTCAATTTGATTTTAAATAAAAAAACAAGCGTCTGCCCCGGAATATGGACAGTTTGAAGAAATTCAGTTTAAAAAAAAAATAAATCTGAAATTAACATTCATCTCATTTTGAATGTTTTCTTTAACAATCTGAGACAAAGTTCTGTCACTCAGCGACTCGAAGGAATCGACCCACACGGCTGAATCAGAAGGAGCCGGACGTCTCCGCTTTAAAGCCATAAAACTACAAACTGCTGTGAAGCGGGAGAGACGAGTGAGCGTGTTTGTCGTCGGTGACTTTTAACAAAGCGCCCGGGCCTCGTCGACACTCTGCGTGAATAAAGGTTAAAAGAACCACCCCCCCCAGTACCCCCCTCTCACGGGCGCCAGGCCAGGGAATCCGCTTGGCGCCCATGACCGACACGAATCATGCATCACCCCGGGGCGACAGTGGGCGCGTCGGGGTCGAGAGGCGTGTGCCGCCCGAAGCACCCCCTTTTCATCCAAACCTTCTAATGGGGGGGGGGCTGTGGGGGCTGGGACGTGCCAGTGGGGCCCTGTTTACACGGCCTCCGGATCCAAAACACATGTAGGGTCCTCACCCGAGAGCTTTGCCTCATCGGCTGAACAAACAAACAAACAGGGGGGGGGGGGGGGACTGAAGGATTGAAGGGAAACTACAGGAGATGGAATATAAAATATATATATATTATATATATTGTATAAAGACCTGGTGCAGATGTATATGTATCTGCAGCTTGTGTGGTCGAGTTCTGCTCAGAAAAGTACTGTAGGAGCGAATAAAGATCATAAATCTGGAATAAAAGTAAAACATAGTTGAACTGGTGTCAGTGAAGTTAGTTTTAGTTCAGCAGCATAGTATTATCACCACAGTAAATGTTACTGACATGTTACTGATCACTGATCCCGAAGCAGCTTCAGGATCCGTTTCGTTGAACCAATTTGTTCCAGATAAAAAGATAAAAACCTGAACGCAGCAGAGTTCGTCTCTCACAGAGTCAAACATGTGGAAGTCTTTGTGTTGAAGTGCGACATATTTAATTTTTTTTTTAAATAATAGACCTGAGCTGAGATCTTCACACATTAATGTCAGATCCAGAGGCTCCAGCGTTTCTCCTGCCGGCCCCCAAAGCGAAACCTCGAGCCCACGTGAGAACACAGCAGGAGAACGGAATCAAAACCTCCAGGATAGAGTTTCACAAAGCACACTGGTCGTATGATATGTCATCTATTAAATTTCCCTCATATCAGTGGAACACGACACTGACTGGAAATGATCTGATCAGCAAACGGATGCAGATCGAACACACACACACAGAGAAGTGACGTGCGGAGGAAGGAGCAGCGGGACAGGCCCGGGAACAGGAGTCAGTGTTTGCTTGTTAAATCCAGATCGAGATGCACAGGAAATGCGTTCGGCTTCTTTTTCCTCTGGCGGCACGAAGAGGATGTTATCGAGCCGGCGAGGACCCTTGGAAATGAAACGCCACGGAGAGAGAACACAGGCCCAGCGTGAGGCGGCAGGACGAGTCGAGGCAATCTCCAGAAAAGAACTATTCCACAAGAAACACAATTTCATCTTTAGTCTTATAAACGAGACAAAATATGCAAATGTGTTGAGATGTCTGCGATAGATCCCGGAGCATTTCAAGAATTTTGACGGTGCGCATGATGATATCTTAATACGACTTTAAGATAATATCTGAAATCATCTCCTCATGCCGTCGGATAGTTTTGACTGTCGAGGGGATGAAATACGACTTTTAGGAGCAGATAAGAGTTTGAAACAGATGTAAAGATAAACTGATACGACGTCGCAGACTCCCATGTCGACAGCAGGGTAACCCAGGGAACGACTGACTGACTGACTGACTGACTGACTGACTGACTGACTGACTGACTGTCGGGCCGATTCCCCGCCCAGCGCCCGACACGCTGCACGCACACGCTCCGTCGACGCCTGTCAATCACTGCCTCCTTTGTCAGAGTCGGCCAATCCCATTTCGCTGTTTCACGGGGACCATTTGAGTGACAGGCCAGGGAGTGGAGGAGTGGGGGGTGGGAGGGGGTTCGGAGGGAGCTGATGGCAGAGTCGTGTGTGTGTGTGTGTGTGTGTGTGTGTGTGTGTGTGTGTGTGTGTGTGTGTGTGTGTGTGTGTGTGTGAAGCGAGGCCTCAAACAAGTGCGCCAAGGGCAAGAATCATTCACATGCATTGACTTGTGAGTGTGTGCATGTGCAGTATGTGTTGGTGCATGTTTGTGTGTGTGTGTGTGTGTGTGTGTGTGTGTGTGTGTGTGTGTGTGTGTGTGTGTGTGTGTGTGTGTGTGTGTGTGGGTTTGACAGCTATAGCTCGAAGGAGCTGCAGCAGTAAGGCCGTCAGGCAGCCTGCCGCTTCCTGTCTGCTTTAATTGCATGTAGCCCTAGAGACTGCACACACACACACACACACACACACACACACACACACACACACACACACACACACACACACACACACACACACACACACACACACACACACACACACCACACGACAGAATCCAGCCCAGGGAACCCCTCTACACAGCGGCGCTGACAAAGAGACGAGGCTTACACGGCTAAGATGGGAGCTGAACACTGAGGTCTTTCACTGAGGATGACGACGGCTCGCTGTCGAGACTCCATAAAGACGCCGGAGGAAAGTGGATCCGCTGGAAGGGCTTTGGGAGTCTGAGCGGGGCTGAGGGAACCGTCCCAGAACGAGCAACGTGGACGTTTTAGTTTGCTATTAATCAGATAAATAAAGCGTCAACAAGGTCTTTTAACGAGCAGTTTCCAATTAGCAAATCTTGGAGGCAAGTAACCATGAAGATAAGTTTTTCACATGGAGGAAAAGTAAATGTTCTGTGGAGGAGGAGGAGGAGGAGGAGGAGGAGGAGGAGGAGGAGGAGGAGGAGAGGAGGAAGGGGCAGAGCTGAAATGTCAGCGTGTCATTGGACACGTTGAATGTCAAGACTTTCAGAAACTCTCTTCTCTTGCTGAGTAGTTTATACTTCCGTCCTCTTCCTCATTGGTCAACAGCAGATGATTATGCCAAAAAATAAATTGACATCATGATCATCAAGTCCCCGGTGATGAGTTAAACCTTCGACGCAGCAGCAGCAGCAGCACGGTCTATTCCAGAAGTTCAGAATCCCGAGGAGAGCATGAAATGTAAGCACTTAGGGGAAGGGCTGGGCTCATTATAAAATCAATGCTCTCAGGACCACTCTCATTTAAAAACATGGTGGGGAAAAGGTCAGAGAGGGAGAGACGGGAAAAATCTCAATCTAATTCTTTGCTGAAAAAGCCACTTAATATTGGATTCTTTAAATTAAATTTCACACCCGGCTATTCCGGCCACAGGATAATTACAGCGAGCAGGGGGAAGGAATGGAAATGACTGGAGGTGGAAAACCTGTTGGATCGGCGATATTGCCTCACGTCTCCAACAACAAATTACAGCGGGAGATTAAGTGGAGTCAGCAAACGCCGCGCGGCATCAATCTAGTTATAACATGTCAATATGAAACCAAAGCTGGGCTTGATTTAGGGAAGCAGAACGAGGAGAACGTCACCAACGCGTTTATCTCCTCGTAACCAGGTTCCGGCCAACAACAGTGGAGAAGCTGCATCTGAGGTCCAGTCTGCTTCAGATAGAAAGTCTCAACTCAGGACAATAAAGGTTCAATGTCATTCCAAAGCACAAACAACCTGGATCTATTGTTTTCTTTTTAAAACTATTTTTCAGCAGCTTTCATTTTTCTCTTCTCCCTGAAGCATTTCTTCCGATCCGCAAACGGCCCTGGACAAAGTCTTCTTGCAGAATGACGAAGAGAATTTGACGGTAGCTTGTTGGGACATAAAATTCAATCAATAAAAACGTTTCCAGCTTTTTCTCTGTTTATTCAATTGTCGAATTTAAATCAAAACGAGGGGGAACTATCCCTTTGGGTTCCAGGAATCCTGGTACAGCTCCGTCACGGACACTGATCTTTGTCATAATTGTTTTTAATTGCAGTTCAAAATTCAAATGCTCATAGGTGCAGTAACTCTTCCTACCTGATAGGTGGCGGTAGCATCGGTGCTAGTGTCTGTTCCCAGGTTGGTGAGCTTCTCCTTGAGCTTGTGGTGCGAGCGGTG
This sequence comes from Reinhardtius hippoglossoides, assembly GCA_006182925.3. Taxonomy (NCBI): domain Eukaryota; kingdom Metazoa; phylum Chordata; class Actinopteri; order Pleuronectiformes; family Pleuronectidae; genus Reinhardtius; species Reinhardtius hippoglossoides. Next base: position 1,732,602 of record CM031680.1, on the reverse strand, counting down.
GCGGAGGCAGTAGACCACGGTGGAGGCCAGCAGCACGCCCACGATGCACAGGATGGACACGACGGTGAGGATGAGGAACTTGGTCGACTCCGCCTGGCTGTACTTGGTGGGGATCTGGTTGATCTGGCTCCCCTGTGGAGTAAAAAAAAGAAAAGGAGGTTAATGATATGTTTCTGTTTCTCCAGCTCAAACAAGCGACGTGCAATCACAGCCAAGAGGAAGGATTCGATTCATCCATCACGCCTGATGGTGTCCACAGCAGAGGTGTTGACCTACACTTGTGCCGGTGATTTCCCCGATCGGTCAGACAAGAGGAACTAATCTGCAGAATCACCTGGTGGAGATTGGAACGATCCTGCCGCCGGTTTGATTCTCCTGGAGTGAAGCTTCCACCAAACGGTCCAGAAACTCACATCCTTCAATTGACAAAATAATCTCTCTGAACCGCTTCAAAGGCAGAAATCAATCACTTCAAACACCTCCACCTAGAACATGTCTGGTTCTACATCAGGAGACGATCACATGGTTCTTTTCTGTCCCCACACAAATATGCATTTGGCTGTTCTCCATGAAAAGTATCACCACGAGCATTTGAATGGACCTTCTGTGCCCAGAGGTGCGTGTAGACTGCATGAACTCCTGTTTAGCACAGCGTTGTGGATGTGTCGAGACAGCAACACGCCGATCACCGTATCTCCGCCGTCTCAAACCGGTGCCTCGCCAGCGCCGACCTCGGCTGCGCTTTAATCCACCGCGTGAAAACCAGATCCTTCGGCAAACCACCGGAGATGAAAGATGTCTTTTCACGCAGGCCGGCTGCTCGAGATAACACAATGGAGGCGCGCGGCCTGACGAACGTCTCCGAGCTGCTTCTCGAGTGGGTAAAAAAACCACCGCGCCAATCATTTGAGAGAAGGCAAGTGGTCTTATTGAACTGCTCATCATGAGCCGCGGCTCCGACGGCTGCTCGCTGCTCGGTTGCAGACACCAGCGCAGCTCCAGATAATGGGCCTGTTGCGTTTCACCTGACTACCAAGAGCTAACAATAGGCAACATAATTCCCCATTATTACACACTGCGTAATGATCTTGACAACAAAGAGCGAGGCTACAGCCGAAAGAGAGGAGCTACAAATTGCACTGCCTATGACGAGACCTACAATTCCCCCTGACAAAGAATTATTTCAGAGGAGATCAATGGGGGAAAGAGAAAAGCTTTGCTCCACTTGTTTCTGCTCGGGAACAAGTTTTCTCTTTTCTCCCTCGGAGCAGTGGAGATGAATTCCCCCCCCCCCCCCTTTTACTGGAAGAGAAAAAACGTAAACGCCTGCTGTGCCTCATCGTTAACTTCCCCTGACAGAACTTGTGTGCTGCATATTCTGCATGTTTGGTCTCTGAGGATAAATCCTGAGGTGCAGGCCGGTCTCGGGGGGTAAGAAATAAAACCCCTGCGCCTCGGTGGTAGAGGTCACAGAGATTAGGCGAGGTGCGGCGTGGTGAGTTAACGGAAAGGAGGCTTTGAAAGCTGCGGTGGAGAAAAGGGGGCAGCCCTGTCGAATCCCTCCTGCCCGCCTGTCTGCACAGAGGAACCCTGGGAGGTGGGAAAAGGGCGTCGCTAGCCTGCGCACGGATTGTTGTGGAATTCTTGTGAGGTTTCAAGGGAGCGACCCCCACCACCTCCACCATCTCCGTCCTCTCCCTCGCCACCCCACCCCCTATGATTTCATTCACTGAGATGCATTCAGCACCTGATAAAGAGGGCCCGCAGAAAGACCCACAATGGGGGACAACAGTTGTTCGATGCTTTGTGGGGTGTCCACTTTGCTCGGGCAGCTCTAAGCCGTACTGTAAAAGCCGGTTGCATAGTAATGTGGCGGCCTTGAAAGGAAGCGGTGGGCGTCTCTGAAGCTTTTTCTTCCTGCTCAGAAAAAAAAAAAAAGACATATAATAAAAAAAGTGGAACAAAAAAAAGTGAGAAATTCGTCTCCGTGCTCCAGAGCGTATAAAAGATTGATCTACTAGTAACCGCGAGTTACTACGGAGGCTGTTCATAAATCAGTAATAACCGTAACGCAGGGAGTCTGTGTGTGTTGGAGTTGTATGGCTGCGGATATTAATATTGCATTAGACGTCCATAAAAGCAGATACAATTGATTGTGGCTGCGTTGTGTATTTTTTAATGTTTCTTTTCATTAATGCGCTCTTAATGTAAAAGAAACAACAGCATCATAAACAAAGAGTGAGTTGGCAGTAGCCTGCTCGGCAGGGACATTAATAATGCACTGCTGCTGATTCCACACGCTTCCACTGCAATCATCTTTTGCAAAATGTGTTGTTTGGTTGTTTTTTTTTTTTGCAAACCACGGATCAAATAACTTCATTTGTCATTTTACTCCGTGAGTCATCTCATTGTTTGGTCAAATTAAGTTTCATGGAGAGGGATTGCATCTTGCTCGCAGAGTAATGGCCCATAATTCATAACAGCTCAGTCATCTTTCACGGGACAGATGCCGGCGTTTTCAAAAAGCACACCCCCCCCCCCCTCCTCACACACACACACACACACCACACACACACACACACACACACACTGATTCCACCTCCCCCCTCACCCTCTTTATCATGGCTGCCTTGCATGTCTCTCTATTGATTCAAACAAATGTAGCCTGACCCCAACTGCTTAATGAAGTTTGGTTGCAGTTGTTAGTAACAGTAAAGGGATGGGAGGAGAGAGAGAAGAGAGGGGGGGGGGGAGGAGAGAGAGGAGAGAGAGGAGAGAGAAGAGAGGAGAGAGGAGGGAGAGAGAGAAGAGTCTGGTGATTATAGGAGCTAGAGATGATAGAGTCTGATTCTAGCTGGGTCTGTGTTTACTCGCTCGATCATTGTCTTTCTCCTCTGTATCTCTCTTCGTCTCCTCTCTCTATTTTTCTTCTTCTCTCCTCTCTCTCTCTCTCTCCTCTCGCTCTCCTCTCCTCTCTCCTCTCCTCTCTCTCCCTCTCTCTCTCTCTCTCTTCTCTCTCTCTCGCCCTACTCCTCTCTCGTCTCTCCTCTCTTCCTCCCGATCTCTTCTCTCCGCTCTGCTCTAGCCTCCATGCCCGCTCTCATCTGCTTGCTCATCTCGCTCATCTCGAGCTCATCTCATCTCAGATCTCTCATTGTATCTCTCTCTCGCCTCTCTCTCTTCTCTTTTCTCTCTTCTCTCTTTATTCTCCCTCTTCTTCTCTCTCTCTCTCTCTCGGCTTCTCTCTCTCTCGTCTCTATCTCTATCTCTCACTCTCGCGCTCAGCTCCTGTATGGTTGTTTCTTCTTGATGTTGCGTCGATGAAAAACGAGCAGCCCCCCCCGCTCGCGCCGTGTAGCAGAAATTTGCAATGATTGAAAATCGAATGTTTGCTCAGGAGGCGGAACCTTCACGCAGGAGGGCAGCCATTACTGCGCAACGTTTTCAGTGACGTACACGACGAAGCTGAACTCGTAAAAAAGGTCCGAAGTATCGGAAACCTGCATCGGGCCACATCCGAGGTCCGAGGTCATCCGCCGGGCTCTGCAGCTCTAACGCCCGCGTCACATGACACCTCGGAGCTCGGCCCTCGGGATGACGTCACGCCCGAATAACCAGAGTTCATCGGGTCGCCAGCCGCTGTTAGCACAACCAGGTCGTCGTGGTAACGCATTACAAACACTGTAGTAACGTGTCCACAGGCAGTGAGGGACCGTGTGTGTGCGACGAATTCAAAGACAGAGGCGCTAATAAACTACAGCTTTCACTACTGGTCACACACGGAGCAGCCATCTTGGATTTTGAAGTCGGGGGTGGTGAGGTTCCTCCGACTCGAGGGGGCGTTCCAGCTGCAGCCTCCCACTCGGGGGGGGGTAACTCCGGGGTTTAACGGAACGCGGCGTCAGGCCTTTCTCGACTCTTCCTCCACCGTCTAATGGCCGAGGGCCGGATGTGGAGAGCCACAGGGCGGCTGCAGAATTTTAACGAAATGTAACGTGTGTGTGTGTGTGTGTTGAAAATTAATAATCTGAGACGATAATCAGAGCGACTTCTTGATTTGATAAAAAAGGATCAGAGCCGGCGTGAAACAACACCTCGGTGTGGATCGTCCCTGGCTCAGATGTCACATGACGCACTTGTTTCTGGAGGAGAATCAGACATTTTGATCAAGTGTGTTTCAGTGAGAGGCACAAAAAAAAAAAAAATGAAAGGAGAATATCGTCTCCCCAAAGGCAGCGAGCAGAAGGGAGTTCCTTTTCATGCCTCCGCCTCTATTGTCCATCTGCTCCCCGGGAAAGAAAAAAAAAAGCGATTGTACTTGCAAATTTTTTTCCATTTCACAGACGTGATTACACATACAGTGTTTCTGAAAGCATCACCCTGGTCCGTCCAGGAGTCTGTCTGTCTGTCTGTCTGTCTGTCTGTCTGTCTGTCTGTGAACGCCGCTGGGTTCAGCCCTGTTCACTCCCTGCAGACGGACAGGCGTCTTTGAACCGGAGGGGAAGGAAGACAAAAACCCTCCAGAAGAAGAGAGGGAAGCCAAATGTGCCGCTGCAGAATATCTGTTCTGGACCGTTTTATTTTTTGAAAATCTCTCCTCCGGTGATTTTTTTTATTTTAATTTTTTTGGACACATTAGGAGTCGCTCCCCTTTTCCTGCAGCTCCGTCCTCACTCGAGTTCTCATTCACTGACTTATAATAATCTGCTTTGCAGGTGAAGAGAACATGTGACGAGAATCTGTTCAGAAATTAGAGTCGGACGGCGGAAATAAGAGTTTTTGGGATTTGAGATGGAGATTTAGCAGTGGAGGGGTGTGTGTGTGTGTGTGTGTGTGTGTGTGTGTGTGTGTGTGTGTGTGTGTGTGTGTGTGTGTGTGTGTGTGTGTGTGTGACAGGGTGTATACGTGTATGTGTGTGGAGAGGAGGGTGTGTGTGTGTGTGTGTGTGTGTGTGTGTGTGTGTGTGTGTGTGTGTGTGTGTGTGTGTGTGTGTGTGTATGTGTGTGTGTGTGTGTGTGTGTGTGTGTGTGTGTGTGTGTGTGTGTGTGTGTGTGTGGATTAGCCAGGCTCCCATAGACAAAAGGCAGATGGATTTGCACGGCTCTGGCTTATTGAGAACGGGTGAAAAAAGGTCAGAGGGAGAGCGGCGGCCGGCTATTGTTTCCTGCAGGAAACAAAGATCTGTCCCTCACCTCCGATTCATCCCGGGTCTTTGGAAAAGTTCAACCGGGGCTTTAACAAAACCTTTCAGCAAACAAGCAAACAGAAAAACACTGCACGGACACACACACACACACACACACACACACACACACACACACCTGCACATGTAAAGAAGTATGTGCATCTACACAGGCTGCACGGACACACACACACACACACTCTGATGTAGAGTGATTTTACACTGATACACTCACATCTGCAGGTGCACGCTTGTACACACTTAAACACACCTAAGCAAAAGTCCACACACACACACACACACACACACACACACACACACACACACACACACACACACACACACACACACACGCACACGCCAACAACATGCTGTTGAAACATATCTCACAAATACAGACTTCCATTTATGAATTTAACCCAAAGACGATTGATTTCACCGCCCTCGTTATATTTTAGCCAAACCCGAAGTGTGAATCCGTTTTCTCGGCAACATCCCGCACACGCATGCAGAACCCTCCTCCTCCTCCATTATCACTTGCAAGATGAGAAATACACAACGCAGTTAAAAGTTTGCTCTCCCGCGGTGCCGGCGCGTAGCTGGAGAAAATGAAAGCAGCGGTAAATCCCATTAAACTGAATGTTATTACAGCGGCGGGTGAGATGCAGCTGCGTGAAGCCCGTCGTCGACGGGGGCGCACCGTCAATCACACTCTCAACTCCACGGACACTCCCACTGCTCCTTCGGCTGGAGGAATTAGGACTTAGGACAAAGATCAACTGCTGAACGAGTGAAGTCGTTTTTTTTTTGGACAAACAGAAAAAGGACGAGAGGATGTTTTTGAGCACTCCTCAATCCCACAGAGGAACCAAAGAGAAGGGAGTCACATTATCATGCAGAACAACAATTCAATCCTACCAAGAGTCCGTGGCGAGGTGACGCAACAGACACCTCCTCCCGCGTCTATTCCCCATTCGTCTCCAGGTGCGGCGACTCGGAGGCAGCACCACACCGGCGCTGGAGGAGGAGGAGGAGGAGGTGGTGGTGGTGGTGGAGGAGAGAGTGAGCGGGAGAGAGAGAGAGGGAGGGAGTTTCATCTCTACCCCCTCGTCACCCCTTTTTCTCTCCTTCTTCAGGAAAAGAAATAAAAGAGAGAGTTCCCTCTCCTCCTCCTCCTCCTCCTCCTCCTCCATTCTCCTTCTCCTTTCGGCCACTCGTCTCATCCGTTACAAGGAAAAAGGAGGGAAAATATGCAGATAGCGTTTTTTGGTCCTGGCTTCTCCTCGACGCAACTGAGCACATGCTCGGAGAGGAGAGGAAGAGGAGGAGGAAGAGGACGACTAGCCTCCTACACTTCCACGGGAGAGCAATGAGATGCTATTTTGTTCTCAGAGAGAGAGAGAGAGAGAGAGAGAGGACTACAAAGTGCACGGTGGGGCTCCTCCTTATATTCCTCCCATCCCTCCCTCCATTCCCCTGCCTGTCTACAGCACATGTCACCTCCCCTCGTTGCCATGGCGACCGCTCCACATGTTGCCGACAGGAGGAGGAAGAGGAGAGGTAGAGGAGAATGAGTGGGGCGAAGGGAAGAGGAGGGGAGATGATGGCGGGGGGGGGGGGGGGGGGAGCAGAAAGGAAGGTGAAGAAGATTCACCAAATAAATATAAAAAAATCCTCCTCACAAGTCACCAAAGTCCCGTTTTCTTTCAAACTAACATTTCAAATGATTTCGCCGATGAGGCAACAGTCGCTCGTTCTCTGGAAACAAGTGGAAATATCTTCAGAACTGGATTCACACCCGAGTCGAGAGGAATCCAAGAGGCTTCGAGGTTTCTCTCTCGGGATCGGGCAGCGTTCGGAGTTTCTAAAATAAGACGTCAGGACTCTAATCAGAGACGGACTTCCTGCGATCGGATGATTTGCATAGTTAATGAAAATCTCACGCTCGTACGTCAAGATTAAAAAAATCCAAAACGCTTTCTGTCGCAAATTCAAACAAAGTCCCTGTGATGTCACGCAGAATAAAAAATAAATAAAAAAGGTTATTGGGTTGAGTCATTATTGGGAAAATAAACATCCACGGAGACGATGAAATCATATTTGTGTAAAATGCAAATGTTCCACTTTAAAAAAACTCATTTTTTTTATTAAAATAAAAATAAATAACTTGGCTTTTTACATAAACTCTAAATTAACATAATCTCCATTATATCGTGGTCATATTCTTTTTCATTTTAAATAATGTGACTTTAACTGTACAGCATGTTTATGTGTTTCATCAGTAATATACGTTTCTCCCTCAGTAGATCATAAACAGTTTGTAAAGCGATTCTTTATTTGGACCTGAAATGTTCTGGTTCCGTTCGGACTCATTGATTCTTATCTCTGACGAGGAGTTTCTGTTTATTTGTTTGTTTGCAGGATTTACGCAAAAACTACTCGACTGATTCCCAAGACACTTTGTGGGGGGGGGGGGGGGGGCGGAGTCCGACCGGAGGAAGAACTCGTTAAGTTCTGTTGCTGATCCAGATCAGCGGCTGGATCCAGGTTTTCTGGGATGAGGCTTATTCAGGGAAACAGATCTTTATGAGTAAATGCAATGTGTTGCAGATCCAAATGAAAATCTGGATCTGGTCAATTTAAATGTGGGTTTCATAATGGGGCCGTTCATATTTAAAACAAAATTAAGTTTTCTTAAATACTGCGTAAAAACCTGCTGAATATGAGTAAAACATATTGTCGTTGGGGACGTGACCAACTCTGCCACACACGCACACACACACACACACACACACACACACACACACACACACACACACACACACACACACACACACAAACACACACACTGGCCTAATCAACAAATAGGACTAATGAGTTCTTCGCTGCAGTGAGTGGAGTCTGATGGAGAACTAACAGCTGCAGCAAACATGGGAGGAGGGTTAAAGAATTAAGACAGAAAGGTGTGTGTGTGTGTGTGTGTGTGTGTGTGTGTGTGTGTGTGTGTGTGTGTGCGTGTGTTGTGTTTCTTTGCACTGTGTGCAGTTCGGCTTGGAAAAGAAAGTGTGGGGGGGGGGGGGCAAATAGAGAAGATGCTGCCTAATGCAGATGACAAGGTCCTTTGTGTGTGTGAGTGTGTTAGTGTGTGTTAGTGTGTGTGTAGAGGGTGGGGGGGGGGCACTTAGTTTATCTTTCTATTCAGCCCCCCCCCCCCACCCTCTCCAGCTTCTTCACAGACACCCCCACACCTCCTTTTGTCCCCCTTGGCGACAGCTGGAGGTGGCAGGCAGTGAGGACCCTGCTTCGCTCTGCTCAGTATGTGACCAGTGCTTTTCAGTTTACACCCCCCCCCCCCCCCCCCCCCCCCCCCCTCTTAATACTTACACCCCCACCTACACCGCTCTCAAAGCTCAATGAGAGAGGGTTAAGGGAGCTTTGGGCGCCAACATTTAATTTCCTTTCCCTTTCAGCTGCATGAAAATCGCATCCCGTCCGACCTTTATTCTCCACAGCTCCAGCCCCAGAAGACACAAACACACAACCCAGCGCCAGAAGACACAGACACACAACCCAGCGCCACCTCAAACACACAACCCAGCGCCACCTCAACCTGCGCTCGCTCTCTCTGCGTCCGTCTGCATCGTGGCCGTGACAACAGCTTACAAGCAGGAGGTTTAACCGCCTCATTCTGTCCCAGCCTCGGTCGAAAAAACACCTCAAGACACCTCGAAATACTGTGTGGGACCAAACCCACAGAGCATCGTCGCCCTGTTTCCTGTTTGAACTCTTTGTTTCGGTCGCCTGAACTCGGTTTCAAGCAAAAGAGCACCTGCTCAACACTGAAGGGAACTAGCAACAGTAAGTCGATTGGAAAAAATAGAGTAAAAAAAAGACTTTCAGCAAACAAATCTGTTTTTTGTTCTGGTAAAACCTTCAGCATAAGGCTGGAGATATGTTTGCTTCACACACATCGTGGCCGCCCTGCGTGTCCCGCCTCCGTTTGGTGCCTCGTTTGTCCACGTCCTCGGAAAGTAAGGCAACACGTCCACAAGATGCAATACGCACATGAACAGTAGGGGCAGTGTAAGTGCAGGACGTGGCCTCAATGGCTGCTCCTGCTGCTCGTCCCTCCACCGAGTGCAATGCATGATGGTATATATGGCTTCGTTAGTGACCATAGGCTGTTCACTACTTCTCACGATGCATTGTGGGAAACAATGAGTGAACAATATAGGGTATAAGAAGTCCACTAAACATTCGCACAGAAATACAAATTGCCAAAATCACTGTATAGTGATATCGGACTCAGACAATGTTTGTTGTTTAGTTGTGCACCGTCTTGTGTTACACTTATATTTCATCTCTCTTGGCTGATTGCTTTAACATTTCAAACTGCAGGAACTACCCTTTAGAAATGGACTGTTCATAAAGCTCATAACTGAAATCCCTGTGAATTGTTTAAACACAGAACACAGTGTGTATGATCTGTTAAAACTGCAAAACCACGGACAGGGACGAAGTAAAAGCATCTTTTTAATTCACTCAGGGTCTCCATCCGATCCACATTACAAGACCCGGCTTGCAAACAGATCCGGTAATAGCTGCTCGGAGGTCAGCGGAGGCGACGAGCTGTGTGAGATACCAGGGGCTCGTATCACGCTCTGCAAGGCAGGAGATCTGTCTAAAAGGATTGTGCTCGTGCTGAAGGGTCTGGAGCCGTGTGAGTTCTTATCTGTAATCACAATCTGTCGTGTGGGTTTGTTGTGGTGTCGCTCCCAACATGTTGTTCTTTGCCACTGAAACAGCTGGGAGATGATATCAGGGTCTCCTCGATAGTGAGTTGTACAGAGATGTAAACAGCACGGCTTCAAGTCGCTGCGGGAGCTGCCATCACTTCCACTGCTCTTTATAATAAAGGCCTTAACTCTATTCGAAATATACTTATTATCATTTATATCGTATGATGAAGGATTGGCTAGTTTAAACAAGCTGTAGATTGTGTCTCTTATTTTATTGGTGACATCATTTTCTGCGACATCATTATCTTAACATCGATCTTTATGATCCTCTGTCCAATAGGAAGCAGACAATCTGTGAAAAGGTCATTTCTGTACGCGTGACGTCATTTTCTATCTCGTTTTGTGACGTCACCGATCACATGACACCAACTGTTTGGGAATTAATAAGAGGGTCTCTTTTATTTGGGCAAGCGTCTTGAAAAATGTGTTTTTAGGGCCATATTGTTGTTATCATCTGCATGCAGGCACAGATGGGTGGAGACAACACCCTGCTTCTGGCTGTGCCCATGTTCAGGGTAATGAAGGTGGTGGGGGGGGGGGGGGGGGGGGGGGTGTGTTAATATTTACTCTGCAACTGACACTCCCCGTTCCAGTTCCGCAGAAATGCTCCGGCCAAGAGTGAAGTCGTTCTTTGTGGGGGATTTATTAGGATTGTTTGATTATCTTCTCTTCCACAATGCTCTCCTGAAATATTTGCTTTATCTGCTCGGATACTGATCATTAAAAATCTCTGGACGTTATTATCTGCCCCTGGAGGCCACTGATTGGACCTCACAGGACACCCGGAGTGAGGCCGTCCCAACTGTCACGAGCTGTGGATGAACAGAGGGTTTCAGACCAACAGTCTCCACATAATGAGCAAACATCACTCATCTCACCACCTTAAAAACAGACGTGTCTGCCTCTTTGTCTGACGGCCTCCGAGCGACGCAGGCATCAACTCGGCTGTCAGCGGTGTCAGATGCAAACCACATCAGAGGCCGTCTCTGGCATCGCCGGGTTGCTTCTTGTGTGATATTCAAATGGTCAAATCATCGACGGTCACAGAATGAAAAGCTCTCCGTCTTGTTTTTCACCAACACGACAGCTCATTCAGGCCCCGGACCACCGAACCCATGTCCTTTGTGCCGCGCAAACATATTTTGGATTCCTGCGACCCACCGTCCTGCCCCCGCTCGTCTTGTCTTCCAGGATGGCACCCAAGACAAAAGAGCCATCATCCGCATGATATGGTAGCCCCTCGGCCCCCGATGCCCCCCCCCGGGACATAAATCTTCAACATACAGTAAAGAGAGCAGAACATCTGGGCTGAGGGACAAACTGACTGTCACAGGGTATTTCATGCAGTTTGCATTACAGTGGACGAGCGGCAGCGGACAGAGCTGCAGAGCTAATTGGACGAGAAGACCAAGACTTTGTTGAATCTGGGCAGAAAACCCCCCCGATTGGCTGCAGCCACTTTCCTCCTTTACTGCTGTTTTGACACTACTTAACACAATACTGATAAAACATAGATTTATTACGTACACACAGTGTGTATCGGAGAGAGAGGAGCTGGCAACTGATGAACATGAACAGTCACCATTATTAAGTATTACTGATGTTCTTATTCAATTTCTTATTCCTCTCATGTCAAGGTTTGCTAAGGAGCCTCAGATAATAACTTTACTAGGAGATATTTATCTGGTCATTTTTCTACAGGAACGTTTACTGATAAAAAAAATCTAACTAAAGCCGTTTTAGACGTGACCTCTGGAAAATGTTCCAGAGTTTGTCTTTCACATCTGAAGAAGCAGCAGGAGATTGTCCAGGTTGTCCAGGAAACTTTTTCCCCATGAAGACACACATACAACACACACACACACACACACACACACATCTACAGTTTCTACTCATTCAAATCATTGACACACACACACAGACACACAAATACACATGCACAGTATTTTATCCTTTTCCTTTTCTAGCTCAGACACATATCCTTTATCTACATCAGCACAAAGAAACACACACTGCCTCTTCTGCTCTCTCTCACACACACACACACACACACACGCACACACACACACACGCACACACACACACACACACACACACACACACACACACACACACACACACAGCTGTCTTGCACCTATAGCTGAGCTCACTTCACAAGCAGGAAAAGTGGCTTGACAGCGGAGGCTGATGTAACTGTCTTCTCTCTGCAGCCTCGGAGACGAGCATGAAACTATCCTCCTGACAGTCTGAAGCAGAGCTGCAGTGCCGCCAGCCGCTCTGTGAGCTCCGTCTCACCAGTCACACCAGTCTCACCAGTCTCACCAGTCTCACCAGTCTCACCAGTCACACCAGTCTCACCAGTCTCACCAGTCTCACCCTGAGAGCTTGAAGACGCCGCGTATCGAAAAAACATCCTTATCACCTTTAAACATCAGCCGTCGTTTGTTGCCGTACGTTTTTCTGACCTCTTCACGTGATCTTTGAAATATCATGTTAATGTTTGCTGGTAAAGTTTGGGTGACAGTGTTGTATTGCCGTAAAAACGTCTTTTAATACTCGATCGTTTAAATATTTATCATTGCTACACTGTTTTGAACACAGGTCATAAGCCCTGCCTCCTCCATGTTAGTGGAAGGACATGGAGGAACCTAAAAAGGTCAAAGCACAGTGATGGTTTCTCTTATCACACTGATGTTCAAATGTTCATGTTTCTGATTAGGTTGGTTTTAATTAGTTATTTGATGATGTAAAAATTGGACTGACACGTAAGTAGCTCTACCAAACACTTCTGGTGCAAATCGACCGCAGACAAAACTGGTGGAAGTGACGCAACTAACTTCTGCGTCCCAGTTGCAGTATCAACGACGGACGTATTATAGCTGTGGTGCACTCCCTCAGATATTGTAGCAGATCTCGTCTTTTATTTTCAGCAGCAGAGCTCCGGACTCATTTCGACATCTCGATCTGAACGGTGCCGAGCGTGTTCTCCACCCGGCTGAGAGAGCGGTGACGTTTTGAGAGAGCTGGCTTTTGTCTGGCTCTGCGCCTCCTCGAACATCTGATGAAGTCTCGTCGGTATCAGATGTCGAGATCAGTGGAGCTTATTTCACTTCAAGTGCACAGCTCCTCTGTTTCATCCTGAGATATTAGTATGTGAAATTTCTGGATATTTCCCTCCTGCATCTCACATTGGCTCTCGGGCCTTGTACTCGGAGGTTGGCAGGAAAAGTTGCAACTAGCTCAGACATTTGAGTTCTCACGTCCAGCACCTCCCGGAAAACTTGGATAAAAGTCTGGAGTTCAGTGCATGTCTGAAAGCAGCTGAACACCAGCGCTCTGATCCGCTCCACGTGCACATGCAGCATTTCCCACGATCGCATCGAGTACAAAAAAAACAACGAGATTGAAACCGCTTGCGTGACGTTTCCGACAACACAAGACTCTAAAGCCCTCGCTGCTGATTTGATCAGACGACAACTCGTTATCATCTCTGAGCCAGACTTCTGACCGGGAGGATCTGATCCATATAATTAACACGAAACTGGAATCAATTCAATATAATTATCGGATGTTTGTCTTATTAGCTCCAAATCTGATTCTAATGCGTCCAATCACAAAGCAGATGCGTCAGAGTGACCCTCCACAACCAATAAACACAAACACAGAAGAGTATTACATAAATACTGAGAGCGTCTGTACGTGTGTGTGTGTGTGTGTGTGTGTGTGTGTGTGTGTGTGTGTGTGTGTGTGTGTGTGTGTGTGTTGCTGTTGACACTCTGCCCAGATTAGCTTGTTAAAATAGAGCAGCAGCATCAACATGCACTGTGCTTGGAAGCCAAGAAAAGACTGTTGATCAAGGTGAATGCTACGCTTGTCGTCTCGCCTCTCCCTCACATTCAATCACCCCCACGTCCGCCTGCTGCCTGCCAGTGTGTGTGTGTGTGTGTGTGTGTGTGTGTGTGTGTGTGTGTGTGTGTGTGTGTGTGTGTGTGTGTGTGTGTGTGTGTGTGTGTGTGTGTGTGAGGGACCGATGGCATGCATGAGGCAGTGTTGGTGGAACAAGTGCTAGTTCATGTGTGCAAGGGATAGGAGTCGATTATGAAGTGTGTGGTAATGTAATTCATGTTTGTGGACATGTCGTGTGTATGTGTGTTTCGACGCCGGGCGAGATTTCCTGCACACGTTTTCTTTTCCACTATTCAGCTCAACGGCACGGAGATATTCTGAAACACTGCGAGGCTGGCGGTGACAGGGGAGCGGTTCGGAAGTTCTTTCAGGGAGCGCCACGAGCTGAGAGGAAGGAAAACCTGGAGGTTAAATGAGCAGCGGCTGTTTGAAGAGACGAGTGAAAGAGACCGATGAGGGAGGAGAGCTGGATCCGCACAGCCTCGCTTCAGACTGCTGCCACATGTAACTGGGTCTCATAACTTGCATTTAATTCCGAAGGAAACCCACACACATCATTTCTTGCACGATAAACTTCATTAAAAAGTTGGTTCAGTCAATCTGACACTGAGGTTTTCATAAGAAAAGATTTCATAAGAAAAGATTGGGGAAAATAAACCGGGGGTCTCTGCAGGTTTCAACAAGTTCAGTTGACTTTTTAAGAGCGTAATGAACAAATTTAAGATCTTTGTGGGAATATCAGAGTCCGAGGATTAGAAAGACTTCCTTATAATTGACACAAGGTGAAGGGAACACTGGGAACACTGGGAACACTGGGGCATCTCTCAAACTACACACACAGGCAGAAGGTAGCTACCTCCGTGCTACACACAGCTGACCGATCAATCTGAGTCCATTTCAACAACATGAAGAACCAGACCCACGGTTCCACTTCGGTTATTTAGAGACTCGCTGGGTCCCAGTGTGCGTATAGTGTGTAGTGTGAAGCTTGTAGTGTGTAGCGTGTAGCGTGTAGTGTGTAGTGTGTAGTGTGTAGCGTGTGGTGTGTAGAGTGTAGTGTGAAGCTTGTAGTGTGTAGTGTGTAGTGTGTAGAGTGTAGTGTGAAGCTTGTAGTGTGTAGTGTGTAGCGTGTAGCATGTAGTGTGTGGCATGTAGTGTGTAGCATGTAGTGTGTAGCGTGTAGTGTGTAGTGTGTAGTGTGTAGCGTGTAGTGTGTAGCGTGTAGTGTGTAGCATGTAGTGTGTAGCGTGTAGTGTGTAGCGAGGCCCGGCTCAGAGTGTTTCTGTGCCAGGCGAGGAGGAGTGGGTTTCAAGCAGCGCTCCCGCACACCAGAGAAATGCCTGGCGGCCATGTTTAGTCGAGAGGCCGTCCCGCTGGAGCTGTGCACATTGGAGGGGTGGGTGGGATGTAGTGGGAGGTGAGAGGGGAGTTATGTGTGGGGGGGGGGGGGGGGGGGGTTCGTGCCCAGGGGGTTGTTGTCATGACGATGACATGGGTCTGGACCAATGGGGTGCAGCTAATGATGAATAATTATGCATGTTTTTTGAATATATATAAATATACACGCACACACACACAAGCCCCCCCGCCCCCTCCCCTCCTGCTGTGAAAATTGTGACCTCGCCCCTGATTTCCTGGTGTTTGGGAAAACATGAAATGACTTTGATGAATGGCGCCTTAATGGAGTTGCAGAGAATCCTGTTTGCTGCAGAAACAACACTCCCCCCTCAGGCGGGGTCGCTCCCATTTTGTAATACGTGCTCTCCGGGTCATATGTATTTAATATTCCACAGCTGGCTGTTTGCAGCTTTGCCAACTGCGTCTAATGGCACCATGCTCGCTCGTGCACGGTGTATTAATGCGCCGCCGGCCTCCACTGATGAATTCAAACACACATTATTACAGCTCGCAGTTGTCAAGTATTCGAGCAAACAGGATCCACACATTCAGATCATGATCTGTCCGAGTCCGCTGCTCTGGATGTTTTCCCTGACAGCTTGGGGGGGGGGGGGGGGGGGATGAAGAAGAGGAGCCGTACACGTAGAAGACGAAGAGATTTGATAGTTGTTGGTGATACGGGCCGATGCTCACAGACCAGTCACCGTCTCTCACTGGGAACTGTTCTTCATACCGAGGAACGAGCCCCAGTTGTTGTAAATTATACGGCTTAAAGAAATGTTTTAATCTGTGGCACTAAACTCTGGAATCATTGTTTCCTACTGAAGACGCAAATCTGTGTTTTTGAATATGTAGTTTCTTTTCTGACACCATTTTGAACAGGCGGTGCTCAAGGAGGAGGAGTGTGTGTGTGTGTGTGTGTGTGTGTGTGTGTGTGTGTGTGTGTGTGTCTGTGTGTGTTGACTATCATCAACAAAGCTGAAACTTCACCTCGGACCAGGGAATCTCGACTTCATGAACTGTCTGTTTCTATGAAAGCAGAGGGGAGGTCCGGTGGCAGTGAGCCAGGGTGGCGGCGGTGCACCTCCCCCCTCCCCCCTCCCCAGCAGCGTCCCGTCCGGCGCTGTCACCGAGCTCATGGTGTCCTCGCGGCGTCCTGACTTAAGGTACGGCTCCAATTTCACAGTTTAATTACGGCTAATCTGAGGAAACCGAGCCAATGCTAATGAGAGGGCGCGTGCTGGCGGTCAGGGCTCGCCAGGAGGAAGACTCGAGGACACGGTGGGACGAAGACGCAGAGACAGATAAAGACTTATAGATAGATAGATTTCACTCATTTGGATAAAACCTGTTGTTTGCAGCTCTGGCGACTTGAGGAGAGACGAAAAAAACAAATTGATCCAAGAATAAATAATTCCCCGAATGAACAGCCACGTTTATCATTTCGTGTTTATACAATACAACTAGTTTTGGATTAAACCATAGACTGTAAATAGAGATGGGGATGAGTTGTCTCTATTTCCTCCTGTTGCATAACAAGAAAGCAGAAATGATTTCATACAGATTTCTGGAATTCTTATCGAGACACAGACCGTTTAATTACTCCAGCTCTGATTCGTCGCTGCATCTACGACAAAGACAAACTCGAGATGTCCTTCGAGAGACAACAGATAAAAATCCATTAACGTTCATATATAGATATCTTTTTTCTTCTTTTCCATTCCATATTGCAATGATGAATCTGCAGAAATCTATGATCAGACCTTATCTTTATTTATGTATTTGCTTTAAGGTAAGGGGTTCGGTCTGGAAAACAATACAATCTCTGCAAAGTATTCACCACCTGATAAAAGCTGCCAAGGTCAGACCTATGGGAGATTGCTGGATTGAAAACACTATTTGCGCGGCGGGCCTGAACGAGTGGAGAGCACTTTAGAACGAGCCGAACTGCAGCAGGAGTGGAGTTTGAAGAGCAATGATGTCGGCGGCGTTGAACTTTCTTTAAAAATCTACGTCTTCGTCGTGATTGCTCGGAGGACCGAGGGCCAGACGTGAAAACAGACCTCTCTTCACTCCTGCTGGTGTCTGGGTTCACTCCCACTTCAGCTCCGCTTCTGTTTCACCACCTCTCCTTTCGGGCCTCACTCGAAAGTACGAGTTGGACTTTCTGTTCCATGTCGCTGACCGAGTTTGTTCTATATCTGCTGACGTGGTCGAATCAGTCAAATAGTTGTATTGATGCTGTTGTGGCTGTTTTTCACTGCGTTTGGGCAAAAAGCATCTTAATGAGCATCTTATTATTATTATTAGTAGTAGTAGAAGTAGTAGAAGTAAGTAGTAGAGTAGTAGTAGTAGTATCATATAACTGTGACAAATTGTTTGCACTGTAAAAATTGCACAAGAAACAACCGAGCGGCGAGCGAGGAGAGAAGTTGCCGATCTCACCGATCAATGCGATGTTGCTGATCGCTAATTAAAGCTAAAAGATAATTTCTTATAATCTTTAAGATCAATAAAAACAATGATTGTTTATAATATTACAATCAGGATTAGATATAGCTCATTCAAATGAGAATTTCCAAGCTTTTTTTTTTTAACCATTTGCACGACAACCGATCAAAACGTGATATTGTTAAAAGCTTTAAATTAAAACTTGAATTGGGACTTAATATTGTTTCAAAGGTGCATGAATGTGTTTTGCTGAACTTTATCATTTGAATTTCTAAACTTGTCAACGTTGCATCTGGGGTTTAGAAGAATAATTATTATATTCTGTATTTCTAGATGTGAGTTTTCTAGATATATGACATTGTTTTATTCATTTTAAGTCGTAAACATGTTAGTTCACGTGTGATAGTGTCATGAAAGTTAAAGTCAGGGATCACAGTTATCACAAAATCTGGGCTCACGATACAATTTAGTTTTTTGGATTTATTATGTAAAAGTTAGTCTTCCCCACATTCCTGATTTAAGATGCTTCATAACATTCCAACGAATACAGTTGATGAATAGTTGAACTGTTTGTTTACCTGCAGCAGACCACCGACGCCTCGGGGCGCACGCGGTGACGTTCGGCACCGGGGACAAGCCGCACAGCACGATACCGTCGCTGACCTTTCGGCCCCTGTGGCTCTCAGCAGGTTTTTCTGGAGCTGCGCTAAGTTTATACACTTCGATACTGCAGGCGTGTGAAGCCGGCGACGTGTGAAGCAGGCGACGTGACTGACGCTTTCTTTCTACCGCTGCTTTCAGCTCGAACTGGAGCAGGAGGCGAAGGATGAAAATCTGTTTTTACGAGTTCCTGCATCTCGTCTGTCTGTCTGTTGTTGTTTTTTTCATCTTGCCCTCTGATATCTGCCTCACACACAAACAGAGATGTTGCAGACTCATGCTGTATTTAGCTGTTGTGGTCACTGGAAGAGGCTCTGGATAGAAACAGCTAAATGCCATCTCGAATCACCACCGGCCTGCTGTCGACTCTGTGAAGGCAACGGGAATCTTAATGTCGCCTGACGGGGGGAATCATCAGGAGAAATGATACAGTCCAGAGGCATGAGAAGATCTAGAACAACACAACGGCCCCTAAGATGCATCTGGATTAGTCAGTGCGGTGTTGCGACTTTTATTTCTGTTCCTGTTGATCTCAATACAAAACACGTGAAGCGTGAAGCTGACCAGATGAACGGTTCTCGAGATATGTGAGACACATAAAGACTTTATTTAATAATAGATAATATTATTATTCTCTTTCAGAGCCGTCCAGAGGCTCGTTATTCCAGACTTGATTGACTGAAATGCTTTTAATCCCTGATTATTCTGTAGATGACTGTTTTTACAATAATTACTAAGAATTATGAGCAAAAGAGTGATTTTCAAAATGCAGGATTTTTCCATCCAAATGTCCCAAATTCAAGGAATCTGTTAAAATTACGATGACATGAAAAACAGAAAAGGAATCAAGTCTTATTGGAGAATCTGGAAACAGCCAGATACTGAGATATTTAAATGTCGATTGACGAGTTGATGAATTGACTTGTTGTTATATTGGCGGTTTGGACAAAGACACTGTTTATATATGTCTGTTTATTCCTCAGGGAGGTTTGTTTCTGTAAATGTGTTTATGTACATGCAGCTTCATTTTGCATTCCCACACACGCACACACCACACACACACACACACACACACGCACACACACGAACACACACACAGCTGTATACACAGATCAGTCCACCATTGCACATTAGCTCTGTCAGCTGCAGCCTACACAAGTCAGGCTGCTGATGCATTCAGCTAACCCTGTGGAGATTCTGGGGAGCTTGTATGTGGGTGGGGGTAATTACGGTGGAGCCTCCGGTGCCTGATGAACCTCCCTGTGCCCACCCGGGGAGCAGGGAGCCTGGGTGAACGCGTCTCGGCGCCTGCCTGTCAGTGTCCAGCAGCTCCACAGCCTCCCAGCTAACAGAAACCTTTAGCTGCAGATGCCACGCAGTGTGTGGCGCCGCTGCCTCCGTCACCGGGAGGAGAAGGGAGGAGAAGGGAGGAGAAGGGAGGGAAGGGACTCGGGGACGGCAGATGTGAGAAGATGGAAGAAACATGAACTATGCATGTTTCTCTCTGGTCCGTTCTTTGCTTTCTCAATACATACTTTGTCGTTAAGTAAAACATTTGTCCTTTAATTTCCCCTTAAGTAAAAAAAAAAGTAGATTCCACCTCCGACAGATTCCCAAAATTTCATGGAGCCAAATCAATCTACAGGAGGTGAGAATTTTCATTTTCCAAACTACTGTTCTGACTTAAAAAACACACACACACACACACACACACACACACACACACACACACACACACACACACACACACACACACGTTGTTTATGTTAACGAGTGAGTGGACAACACCAGCAGTCAACTATCATACCAAGACGCCGCTAATCAGGCGTGAGGAGTAGATAATGAGACGAGCCATTACAGAGCATCAGGCCGTTTGCTCAACGTGTGAAGAGACGACAGTGTTGCAGTGCGTCCACTCTGAATTACATCAGACTGAACCTACAGGTGCACATCACCGGGCACCATGCCGCCGTCATCAGAGCCAGAGAACCAGAGAACCAGAGAACCAGAGAACCAAGAACCAGAGAACCAGAGAACCAGAGAACCAGAGAACCAGAGACCAGAGAACCAGAGAACCAGAGAACCAGAGAACCAGAGAACCAGAGAACCAGAGAACCAGAGAACCAGAGAACCAGAGAGCCAGAGAACCAGAGAACCAGAGAACCAGAGAACCAGAGAGCCAGAGAACCAGAGAGCCAGAGAAGCCAGAGAACCAGAGAACCAGAGAACCAGAGAACCAGAGAACCAGAGAACCAGAGAACCAGAGACCAGAGAACCAGAGAACCAGAGAGCCAGAGAACCAGAGAACCAGAGAACCAGAGAACCAGAGAACCAGAGAGCCAGAGAACCAGAGAACCAGAGAACCAGAGAGCCAGAGAACCAGAGAACCAGAGAGCCAGAGAACCAGAGACCAGAGAACCAGAGAACCAGAGAACCAGAGAACCAGAGAGCCAGAGAACCAGAGAGCCAGAGAACCAGAGAGCCAGAGAACCAGAGAACCAGAGAGCCAGAGAACCAGAGAGCCAGAGAACCAGAGAACCAGAGAACCAGAGAGCCAGAGAACCAGAGAGCCAGAGAACCAGAGAACCAGAGAACCAGAGAACCAGAGAGCCAGATAACCAGAGAACCAGAGAACCAGAGAGCCAGAGAACCAGAGAACCAGAGAACCAGAGAACCAGAGAACCAGAGAACCAGAGAACCAGAGAGCCAGAGAACCAGAGAACCAGAGAGCCAGAGAACCAGAGAACCAGAGAACCAGAGAACCAGAGAACCAGAGAGCCAGAGAGCCAGAGATCCAGAACCAGAGAACCAGAGAACCAGAGAACCAGAGAACCAGAGAACCAGAGAGACCAGAGAACCAGAGAGCCAGAGAACCAGAGAACCAGAGAGCCAGAGAACCAGAGAGCCAGAGAACCAGAGAACCAGAGAACCAGAGAACCAGAGAACCAGAGAGCCAGAGAACCAGAGACCAGAGAACCAGAGCCAAGAACCAGAGAACCAGAGAAAAGAGCCAGAGAGCCAGATAACCAGAGAACCAGAGAACCAGAGAGCCAGAGAACCAGAGAACCAGAGAGCCAGAGAACCAGAGAACCAGAGAACCAGAGAACCAGAGAACCAGAGAACCAGAGAACCAGAGAACCAGAGAACCAGAAAGCTGAGGTGCAGTCAAATTCGGAGCTTTCCTTTTTCTACCTTTTTCTTTCCCCGTACGACCTCGACTGTACCTAACAGCCCATTTATTACCTGGGGCAAGTGCAGAGGGTGTGTGAGCCTTGTGTGCCAGCTGTCTGCGGCGCCATGCTGCTTACCCAAGAGCCCCGCGGGGGTGCACATCCCCCTAAGCAGCCCGCCGCTCTGCTGAAGTGCAACTTACAGTGACAACGATGTACGCTATCAGCACAGAGGAGAATCCAGCCCAGGTACAAGGCAGGTCTGACTGAACACGGAGACGCTCCACTCACATACATTATGTTACTCTCTAAAGCTGCTGAAGTGAGGACATCTTCCTGAAATCTTCCAGAACGGCTGCATGTGAGAACGCAAACGTACGAGTGAGTTGCTCCAGATGTTTTCCCGTCAGCCTCCGGGTGAAACAGAGCGTCCACGTGAGAACACGGCAGGAAATGTGCGGAAATCTCACAGCGAGCGAGCGGCCGCGATGAGGATGTTTCTAACATGTTATAATATATTATATGTGAGGCTGAATTATTATTAGTATTAATAATATTCAGCTAAATCAGTTCTGCGGAGAGAAAAATCATGTTGCAGGGTTTTTTTATGTCACTGTGCATGGAGCTTCCATCAGAGTGAACAATATCTAGTAATGAAACATTAGTAAGGACTCAGAATATCAACAAACTGATTTAATATAAGTCAAATCTGTTATAAGAAATAGCTTTTAAATCTTATATCTACGGTCGCTGCTGTGATTCTAATAAATTCTAGACCGACGTGAGAAAACAACGACTTTTGTTCTTGTTCTGTGACCAAATCTATGAATTCGTCCAAAACGAGGGACTGGAAACAAGGTGCGAGCTCTGTCCCCAACGTCTTCTGTGTCTTCAGACCACACAGTCTGACAGACACCTGGGATATATACCAGCATGCATCTGGCACTTCGGGCCCCCGCGGTGATTCGTGATTACCATATCAAAGGCCGTCCGGGCGCCGAGTCTCGGCCAGAGAGAAAAAAGGAGAGCCAGCACTTCAACAGCCTCTCGATTCAATTTTTCACATGGAGCCATTTGAATCTCTATGGCAGGAGACGCAGATGATGCACGAGTGCAGCCACACAAACGCCCACAAGTAGACAAACGCACACTCAGGTGCACTTCCACGCTGACACATGAGGGTGCGTACACTATACATGTGTGTAAGCAGGCTCACACACACGCTATTGTTCTGATCTTCTCTGATCTGCTTTCCTCTTTGTGATGAAAATTAGCGGTGGAGCGGGGCGCCGGCTGAGAACACACAACCTTGATGCAGCGGCTTCATGAATATTCTCATTCAGATCCAGCTGTTTCCAGGCACCTGGACGGCAGCAAACAACAAGCGTGTGTCATCACGAGCGCCGCCATCATCACGCCACGTCCGAACCTCGCCACAGACTAGAACGTATCCTCAGTGAAATCATTCTAAAAGCCGTGTATTACGGCTGAGTGGGTAGAGCAAGGCACGGTGAGAAATCCTATTCAATGAGATCTCCGGCGACGTTGTGAAACGAGGATGAACTCTGAAATCCAGATTATCTGTTGTGGAAACGGATTATGTGCAGATTACACTCCGTCACTATGCACTGGATAATGGGACAAAGGCACAAATTGGACAGAGGGAGTTTTTATCTGTACGTTGCATGAAAAGATTTAACGGACGGTTGCTTTTAAACAAGTGAAACTGAATCTTTGCTTCTGTCGCCGGCTCATCCGGGAGTTTTTAAAACCGGGAGTCTGGAGTCAGGAGAAAGTCCAGAGAAAGTCAAGATCCAGAGAACGTCCGGAGATTATCCAGAGTTCGGTGCAGGTCTGAAATCTGCTTCTGTTTGTTCTAATAATTAGATTTAAATGATTTAATAAACTGCGAATCGTGTTCATTTTCAATCTAATTTGATCTAGATTGATAATATGAGTCCAGTGTCGCCAATTCAGTTTAGGTGTTTCCCTCTTGTCCAATCAGTTGATAGGATTACAGTCGAAATAAGGTCCGTGTATAAAGGCTTAAGAAAATGAAAGTTCCCCGTTGAAGTCTCTCCGGCTCAAATCAGTCAAATCAGCCGCTTTTTAATACTTGAATCAATCTTCACGAGATGAATCTGTCCGTGTAAATGTGTGTGTGTTGTTTTTAAATGATTGAAAAGGTCAATCTGCTGTTGTTTTGTTGTTGTTTGTTTCTTTAGCTCCTTCCCTCCCCGCCCTCTATTTGTGAAATCGCTCTTTCCGACAGATTGGAAGCGCCTTGATTTAAAATGAACAAAGCGAGCTGGTCATGGTGGAGGGGGATTAGTGCCACTCCAGGACAATTATAATCTGGTTGCAGTCACAGCGGCCTTATCTGCTACCTCCCTCCCGACACACACACACACAGACACACACAGACACACACACAGACACACACACACACACTCTCTTAATTGGACTCAAGTCTCAGTGTGCAAACAACAGAGTTTCTCGCGGTCTCTGACGTCACACGTTGACTAAAACACTTTGCTCTTTGGTTGTCCAGCTCACTGCGGCTCGGTGAACCATCCTGGAAGGAGGTTCAGACTGATGCATGGTGATTGTTTCTCCATGTTGTGTTAATGCCTGTTGTTTCCTTCTGGAAGGGGTCATGTGATCGGCGCCTGACGAATCAGCGAAGTCTACGTCATTTTTTTCCCCCCGAACTTCTCAGTTTTCGAATCGTCCAGACCTAAAAACGCAGCGTTTCCAAACTGTGGACGTCAGATGAATCCAGAGTTTGAGTTTCAAGCGCTCGATCGGATTGAGATCCAACAGATTTTTATACCAGTAACCGTCTCTTTCAGAAATCTTTCCAACAATCTAACACAAAACTGCTCTCACTCTATTCTGCATTTCTAGTGATTTATTCAAGGGTTGCCTTGACTTAGTAAATTGCCTGCACTTAAGAGTTAGAAAAGCAGAACTCTGCGCCAGAACCATCACATCAATATGCCCACTGCAGCTTCGCAGCATCCGCCGTCCTGAATTTCAAAAGCACAAAGCAGCAGCAATGAGAAAAGGCAAATTACGGCCTCAATTTCTCAGGAACACGATACGTGAGGAATTCAAAAGTGTGGTCACGAATCATGAACGACCCGAAGAATGAACAGCGGGAGGTGTGCCGATTCACTCGGAGGCTTTTGCAGGGACATGAAGGCGGCTGAAGGACGACACTTTTGAAACACAGAGGAGAAAAGGAGCGGTTGACTTATCCAACGCTCAGCGATCGCTGCAATGAGACGAAGTTCCGATGATTATCCTGTTTCAGAAATCTCTTTATTTCCTGCTCACTGCGGAGTAAACTTCCAGAGCATTCCGTGAAAAACGAAGTGCGGAAAAGGTTCTTGAAAGTGAAAATACAAATTCTGAACCCGCATCCAGGATTCGCTGGGTTCTCCTCAGACGCAGGCTCGCACACGGGTGAAAACATAACCTCCTCAGTGGCGTTAAAGGAACCAGGTGATTTTAAACTCCTAATATTTGTGTTTAGTATTTCAATGTAATTTATTCATCGCACTTAACATGCTGAATTGCCTCGTGAATTAATTCATACAACCCCACAATAATTCACGTGCTGTTTTACCGTTTTGTCGTTAATGGTTTTATTGCAGGCTATTTTCTTTTTTACCTTTTACTGCCGCAACAACTTAATTCCCCCCCCCCACAGGGATCAATACATTTTCAGGTTATTTTCATTTCATCAATGAGAAAATGAGAATTCATTCGTCCGCCTGCCAAATAACCAGAACACCCAGACCTTCCTGAGAGCTTGGACGTGCGCGAGGAAGCTAAACTTTTATTTTTTTGTTGTTGTGTTTTTATCCTGTCAGCAGTGATGTAGTATGCTAATATTCTTATTTTACAGTGTATGAGGAACTATAATAAACACCG
Organism: Reinhardtius hippoglossoides; assembly: GCA_006182925.3. NCBI lineage: Eukaryota > Metazoa > Chordata > Actinopteri > Pleuronectiformes > Pleuronectidae > Reinhardtius > Reinhardtius hippoglossoides. Next base: position 1,707,097 of record CM031680.1, on the reverse strand, counting down.
TTCGGGCTGATGATGGATGTTTTGGTCGCCGGCTGAGACAGGGTTTTGTTTTTCTTCTTCCTGTGATGGAGGGATTTTCTCTGCTTCTCTCTCCCTCGCTTACAACAAAGGTTCAATCGGCCATATTCGGCTCCTGTTTGCAGCTCGGTATTGATCACCCCCATAGACCCCCCCCTCCGCTCCCTTCTTTCACCTTCCCCCATCCCCCTCTCATCTCCTCACCTCCTCCCTCCTCCTCCGCCCTTTTCCGACCGTTTTCCCTCTCAGACCTCGCTGCTGCCACTTTGATAAGCGCGGTGAATGGCGTGCCGTCATCGGTGCAGACTAACTCCTGAATCAATAGGCGAGTGCAGCGGCTCAGCAGCCTGTTTACCACAGGGATGGTGGGGAATAGCAATGCTGGGAGAAGAAAACCACCGAGAGCGGGGACGGGGACGTGGACGCCAACGTTTCGAATGTCGGATGTTTTTTTCGTTGAGATGAAGGTGGATCAAATTTGGTTCCAAAATGTCAGAATCAAAATTGTCTACTAAACATTAAAAATAAAGCAAAATACCATATGTGGGCTTCACATGTTCATACTTGGACAGCCCACACTACTGTGCACTTTTGATATGTGGCTATGTGTCCGAGGTCCATTAACGACCCTCACAGTAAAATCTTAACTGTACAGCATGTAATCTGTATTTCAGGCAGTCGTGTTATTCTCACTGAGCAGCACCAGTTTGGAGAAAGTTATTTTTTTTTTCCTTTGAGAATGACAGAACCTCTTTGAGCTCCACAAAAAAAAAAAATGTTTTGGAAGAACTCGAGTGTGGCTCGGTCCGCAGCCTGCGAGCAAATTAGCCCGAGCCCGACCCAGTAGGCATCCTGCTTTCTGTGTCTGATTTTCCTTGATTACAGGCAAGTGCAGCACAACAAAATCAAACACAGTGCAGCCAACGTGAAGATGTTTGTCTGAATCAGGCCCCGACTCCCCCACACTCTAACCTCCACCCCGTCCAGAGCCAGATCTCATCACCCAACATCAGTGTTGGACCTCTCGTGGCTGAACGGAGGCAGATCCCTGCAGCCGGCCTCCAGAGGAGCGGACGCTGCTGCGGCAGTTTGGAACTGACATGTTCTAATCTTTACACTTGGCTGTGTAGGGTGAGGTGATAATCATTCCAACACCAATGGACGCAGACTCATATTCTGTGATCACCTGAGACTTATCATTAAAGTGTACTCACGTCAGTGACTCCGGCCTCCAGGATGCTGAGCTTGGCTTCCTTCTCCAAATCCACTTTCTGCTTAACTGGAGAAAGAAAACACACAGACACAGGAACAACCGTCAATGAACTGAAACTAATAAAGAAAAGTCAACCCTGGAAAAGCATCAATAATCTGTATGATAGAATATAAAAGACAATCAAATACACACGGGAATAAGAAGTACCCAACTGACAGAAACCATTTTGGAGTACTTTGACTTTTAATTTAGTCAATGTCCCATCTGCTAACATGAAGGAGGTGGGGTTTGTGACCTGTACTGCAGCCAGCCACCAGGGGGCGCCGGAGACGCTTTAGCTTCTTATTTGGTGAGGCAAAAGACGGGACGACATGACAGCTCACGAAAACAGTCGTCAAACCCGAGCCCTAATCCAGACAAAAACAATCCCAGAGGTTTGAATCATATTGTGAATTTACTGTTGTGAAAAGTAAGGAAGATATTTTCTCTCACATTTTAATCCGTTGGTGTAATTTCTGTAATGTCTTCCTCATTCTGATATTTCCACGTCCCTGTAACTGAAGGCCCCTTCCAGGAGAGCGGAGGTGGTGACGTCGGGGCGGCGAGTTCTCCCAGACACTAACGTTTGCTAAATGAGGCCAACAACACCTCCACAGGGCTTCGGCAATAAACGCTGCTGTTCCACAACCAAATGAGCTATTACTGTAGCATATCTGCACTTTATGAGTATGAATATTTTAACCTGACCTGCCGCCAGGCAAATATTAAAACAAATTTCCACACAAATAGAATTAAGCCCTGCACTGAGCTCTTTTTTCATCACCTTAAAGGGAAACAAATGGAGGGCTACAATTAAAATTCATGGTGCAGCACACAGCATAGAGCCAGAACGTCATGTTATGAAATTAAAAAAAATGAATACATGATTATGTTCCCTTTGCTTTGCATCTGAATGGAGACAGAGAGCAAGTCTCCTTTGTTGACACCAGACAGATGAAGGAAATGCAAATAGAAAAAACTGTGACTCTGCGTACTCGTCCAAATCCATCCAACCAGAGAGTGTGACCTTAAACACGATTGTTTGAAAGAAGAATGAAGAGAATCCTTCAAAGGTAGATTTTAAATGCGTGCGTGTCCTGGTTATTGTGTTGTTCGACGGGGAGTGTTGATTCAGGTGGCGAACGGTGCACAGTGAGCCACAGTGAAGAGTTGTGGGGGCTGGTGGTCGGGGGCCAGGCCTCCGACAGAGACGTGGGAGCACCTTGCCAAGTGGGCTGTGTCTTATCAGCGCTGTCAGCAGGTAGCAGCTGCCCTCAGTGGGAGACAGTGGATTATGAAGTGGCTGAATGGGTTTGTCAGCCTCTTGTTAAGTGACGAGCATCTGAACAGACTTCTGCTTCGCGTGTCTGACGGGGACGTGTCTGGTGCTTCCTGTTCGTCAGCCCACAGAGGGCAGCACAGAACCACCGGGCCGTGCATTTATCCTGCTTAGCCTTTGAGGGTGGCGCACCAATCGTAGCGGACACTGGCCGAGAGGCGGAGTTAACCCTGGTCTGTCACGGACATGCGGACTCGCATTCAACCTACGTGGCATTTAGTGTCTCCAGACCTCAGACTGTAAATAAAGTCAAACAATAAGTCTTGACTATGTCCTGTTGGTCCTGGCGCCATCATTTGAAGCCAGAGTCGTGGCGTGGAGCCGCGCTATCGAGGACCCCGACGATACACGAGTTAGAAACTATGTCCTCTAAAAGTAAAGGCCACATGATTGCGGCTCTATCTTACTCTCATCTCATTGATAAAATCTATTTTATTTGTTTCAGTCTGATGCTCTCTAACCTTTTGCTGGTGTCCTTTCCTTCGCACCGTTTAGCCACCGCACCGACTGCCTGGACGTGTTTCAGAGGATTATTCAGTTCAAATGAAACTCGGGCAGAAAACCAGAGTCGGTGAAAAACACATCAACACGCTGTTGACTAAAGTGCCCGTGGTAATTGGTGAGGCAAAACCTGTATTAGTTGCATCTGCAGGGGGAGCCTAATTGACTGGCTCACACACACACACACACACACACACAAACAACACAACAAACACACAAACGCACACATTAATTCCTGATACAGAATCAGAGTAAATACACCAAAACACAAACAAACATGAAAGATCATTTCGGTTGGGAGGGAATCACAAAACTCTGGAGCAGCACGGGAGCCGGCCTCGTTCCCTGGAGCGACCATCCACACGGCCAGCGAGCGGGACGACATCACAGGCGGCGAGCTGCCTCTAATTAGCCCGACAAGTCTTTGGACCTCACCACCGTGGCACTGCGGCCTCTCCGATGTGTAGCCAACAGCTACGGACCATCCCCCCCCCCCCCCCCCCACCCCCTCCCCACACACTTACAAATGAGTCCGAGTCGGACGAGAGCACCGCTCCTGAGCAGGCGAGCTGAGGCGGCTCATTTGTACCCCAGCGAGTTTCCTCTCCGAAAGCCAAATTGGATCCATTTTGACGAAGCTGCGATGGGCTGCGAGTCGTGATCAGACCAGACTGGCGACTTTTCTTGTTCGCCCGACTGGCGGCGCAGCGTGAAAACAAGCCGTAATGGACAAAGTGGGAATGGCGCAGCGATGGACTGCAGCCTGAGAGCGAGCCGAAGGGAAATGATCTATACTCGGATTATTCGATTTTTTGTTTTCACATTTCCAGAATATTCCGTCTCCCATTGTAACTCTCGGACACATTTGAACTGCGAGGGGGGGGAATTGGGCCTGAAGGAAGCAACGAGGACCAAATCTCATTTCTACAAAAGAGGCCCCTTCATTTTCCCTCCAAAACACACGGAGGCGCTTCATTTGTCACTCTGGACGCCCCTGTCCTGAATTTTGCTTTATGTTAACTCAATGTATCTGAGGCGCCTTGAGGGAAACACAGCGAGTGCCGGGGATTTAGAAATGCTTCATTTTTCACCGCTGACAAAAGGGAAAGGCCCAGTCTGGCTCCACAAGGCCTGGACCAACAGAATAGATGCTTCTGCCGCACGGAGGGGTCGTTGTTTCAGTCACTAACCACCCCCACCCACCCAACGTCCATGCTCTCACTCACCCTCCCGGGTACATTTCAGGACTCGTATAATGAGTAGAAAACAACAGCCATCCTTCAAACGCGGCGGCAGCAGCAGGAGGAGGAGCGCGGCGCAGGAGGAGCGCGGCACCGTCGCTGCAGTGGCACGGGGACGTGATCACATTAGCTGATCATGAGATCCCTGCACAGATAGATCGCTGGTGGGTTTCTCTCCGTGTCCCTGTCCTGTGTTGCCATCACGGAATGTCTTTCAGGAAATAATAATGAAAAATAAAAAATGATATTGCAGATCGTAAAAGCTGGGGAAGAAGTTATTAGAAGTGAAGTTTGGCTGTTTCTTTTAGCGGCCAACAGCCACCGGGGGAGTTTCGTTCCTTGGTGAGATTATTGGAAAAACACTAAATACACAGTAAATCTTTCAAACGGAAAAATAATAGAGGTAATTATATGAAAAATAAAAGTACAAATAAACAATGATCGGGTTATGATTGACGCAGAGAGCGCCGCTGCTTCGTCACCCGCCGCAGCGTTTCACGTGATGGGTGACGAACGGGGATCTTTACGGACGCGTCTCACGATCTGCGAACAGACTCTTCATCTCGTGGACGACGTCGCGACTCGCGAACATATTTGTGTCAAAAGAGATTCGCCCTTCGTTTTTTTCAAAAGCCTCTTAATTGGATGTGGTTTCACTCTCACTTGAATTAATTCGATTTCTGATATCAACTTTTCAGCCTTCAATCTGTTCCTCGTTGATCCCGACCCCCCCCCCCCCCCCTCCCGGGTGTTATCACCGGCGGCAATCATGGGAGTGTGCAGTATGAACCAGCAGCAACGGCTTGTGTGTGTGTGTGTGTGTGTGTGTGTGTGTGGTGTGTGTGGTGTGTGTGGTGTGTGTGTGGGTGTATGGTGGGGGCAGGGGGGGGGGGGGGGGGGTGCGGTGGCAGCGGCCTATGAAGACAATGCCATGTGTAATTAAATTCAAAAGCGGGGGGGCCGAAATGGCATCCGGGGCCACCTGGGGGACGAGAGATCATTAAGGGAGGGGAGAGAGAAAGAGAGATGTGAGGAGAGACAGTGATGGACAGATTAGGGAGACAAAAAGGAAAGGTGGGAGAAAAACATGGGGTGAGAGAGGAGGAGGAGGAGGAGGAGGAGGAGGAGAGGAGGAGGAGGAGGAGGAGGAGGAGGAGGAGAGGAGGAGGAGGAGGAGGAGGAGGTACAATGATGTGGACAGAAGAAAGGGAGGAGGGAGAGAGAAACATGTGATGGTCTATCAACAAGTCACAAAGCAAAATGAAGTTAATAATGAAAAGTGAGACCGTAAACAACAAATAAATATGAAAGACATGATGCATATTTACAGCTAATTAAACCTCGTGATTTTCTGCAAAGTCTTCATGCACTCAACTTCTGAAGATACCGAGGCTGAGAATCTTCACAGATGGATTCCATTCAATAAATATTAAATATAAACCAACTGATGTGAAACTAAAGCTTCTTTCTTGTACCAGACATTTTCCCCGAAAACATTTGTCTGAGATGTGAGAAAACAGAGGGCAGGTCGGCGTGTTGACGAGGTTCCTAACACGTGGTGGAGAGGAGCCCACAGGAGCCAGAAGACAAAGTCAACTTGGAAAGACGAGGAGATTCCAGATCTTTGGACGATAAGAACCGACGTCGGTGGGGAGGAGCTGTAAACACAAACATGTTCCTGTTGCTGTGAACGCGTCCGACCCGGACAATCTCCTGCTGCTTCTTCTTATTCGAGGCAAAGGCAAACTGCAGAAAATGTCCGGACCCTGAAAACATCTGAAATTCAGTTCCTGAAACATTTAAATTATATCAACTGTGATGAGATGAGGGTCTCGTCCTCGAGTCCAAATCCATTAATTATCCGGCCACATCGTAAACATGGAGGTTGAACATTTTCCAGCTGCAGTTACATGAGAGCCAAATGTGTTTGTTTGCCTTGTTGTGATGAAAACGCTTCACGGCATTAATTGATGACATTTAGCTCGTCGCTCCTGCTCCCTTTGATTCATTCACATTTTAAAAAGGTGGGTATTAAACACCTCGATTAGTTTACATAAACAATTCATTACGCTGATATGACACCGGGGACCCCGGCAGGAAAACACATCCCAACCACCCACGACAATTAATGACTTTACATCAGCCGGTGCCTCGCTGCACGGGGACAGGAAGCCCTGGTCCAATAACAAGCGTTCATTAGCCGAGCGCCACTCGCATTACGAAACATAAAACCATATAAATCAGGTTCGTTTTTTAACCTCTTTTACTCGGGGGTTTTCTTTTTTCCCATATTTCCACAGTAACACGCAGCCACTTCTCCAGCAGAGCAGCTGGGTAGTGAGTAAAAGAGGTTTTCTTTCTGAGAGGGAATCGTCATGGAAGCTAATATTCCCCCAAGTGGAGGTGACCTTTGAGCAATTGAGTCTTGAATCATAAAATCAAATACTCCACAAATGGAAGTGACCTCCAGTATGTGGGGGGGGGGGGGGGGGGGAAGGCAATAAAACCCGATTCTCCCTCCAAAAAGGTGATGACCAACGGGATTTGTGCAAATTTCGCCTCCAGTCGCCGCCGCCACGTCCTCTCTCTCTCTCTCTCTCTCTCTCTCTCTCTCTCTCTCTCTCTCTCTCTCTCTCTCTCTCTCTCTCTCTGCAACTTTATCAAACTGAAAATGGGACTTGCTCTTTGATCCTCTCCAGTCGCCTCTCTTCTTCCTCTCACCATCCCATTTCTCTCCTCCCTCTCTTTGCCCCTGTCTACCTCCTATCGTCTCTCCACCTTTTCTCATCCTCTCACTCCTCCCTTCACTGCAGAGTGTTTGTGTGGGGGAGGGGGGGGTGGGCTGATAAGTGGCAGATGACGATCGCTTGGCGAGGCCGGAGATAAGCCTGGCAGAAAACCAGGGCGGCCATCTATCACACCTCCCACAGCCGAGTCAGGCGTCACCGGGCCGAGGAACGAGGAGACGCCAACGGCTCTCCCTCTTCAGACGCGGGAGGAACTCCCTGACAGAGCGAGCGACATGCACCGGATACTTTCTGTAAATAGAGCTCAGTGTTTGCTTTAGTGCCAGACGGGCAGGAGTTTACTCCACAAGGACGTTTCACATCAGGCGAGGTATCGACTGCAGACGACTAAATTGAGTTTTTTCACGTCTTACTGTGATTAAGAAAGACTAAAAAGAGGCACTGCTGGGATCAGTTGGTGGAGCCGCTTCTCTTAATAAGCTTTGGGCCCTAAATAGCATCTAATCTGGCAAACACGCTGAAAGAGTTTTCTCCAGCAATTACTGCGTCTCCTCTTGTGTCTCCGCCGGCTGCATTTTGATGTGTTTGCACTCGTCAGGCCGTCAGGATGAGCCGAGTGTAAACTGGAGATGTGCACATGCTTCTGGTATCGGACCCTCTGAGCGATTCCCTCTGAGCGGTAGTATGTCAACTTCGGAATCCCGTTCAATCACATTCTGAATTCAAACAAGTCACAATTCTAGTGTGTGTACATGTGAAAATACAGTTCGACGGGGAAGCAGGAAACCAAAACTGCAAGTGGACATTTTTTAACAAAAAATCGTCAACATATGTCAAACTAAAGAGAAAGAAAACCTGAATGAAAATGTTGTCGTTTGTTAAATTGATCAGGACGATAAGAAAATATATTTCTATTTATTGATCTATATATATATATATGCAGAGGCTGAAGAGAGGAGCTGCAGTGATGGATATTTTGAGGAAAGTGATGTTTTCTGAACATTAGAGCATGTAAACCTTTTCCAGTAATAACACAAATTAGCATTAGAAACCTGAATATGAGAAGAATATGTCAATATTGTGATTCTTGTTGATTCTTCTCAGATAAATAAAACACAAAATGATTTCCGTACATTCTTGCATTTTAAAAAACGTGAGATGTGTGTTATAGAATGAACATGCTACTGTAAGCATGTTATTTTCCACGGTTTAATTCTCAGTGGTTACGTTACCTGTTGAAAACTCTGTTCCTGTCTTTCACAGTAAGAAATATTGAACTAGTTATGTCACAGCGTATTGAGTTAGAAGCTGAATGTAAATACCTCGGGCTGTCGGAGGCGATACTGCTGAGTAAGAGCGCGGAGGAGAAGCAGCGGGGGGGGGAAGAAGAAGAAGAGGCTGCACTTACAGCTCCTGACAGAAAAATTGACATGGAAAGCCAACACTTAACGCCGCCCCACTCCATCACTCTCTCCCTCTCTATCCCCCCCCCCCCCTCTCGCTGATGGATGACCTTTACAGAACACATGACTCGTCTTCTCGGCTAACTGGGCGAGAGAGTGTGTAACAGAGTGAGGGGGAGAGGGAGAGAGAGAGAGAGATGATGGTGGCACTCATGTGGTCACGTGGAAATAGATTTTTATCATATTTAATATGATCAACTTTGACTGCAAATGTACCGATGAATGTAAATAAAGATGGACGACATGGCAGGTCCCCCAAAAGTAAAGCCGAAGCATCTTGACCCGGCCCCGCCTCCTCCATGTCAGGAGATGGGACCAAACTAGAAAGTCTAAGTAGATCTAGGTACTAGGTATTTCTTATTACTAAGACGTTTGTGTTCGTGTCTCTATTTGATGATATGAACGCGCGGTGAAATGATTGACAAGCACACAAGCACGTGCACCTTGGTAACGTGGCGCCAACAAAACGTTGAAAAATTGGATGCTGCAGAAATTGCAGAACTAGACCAGCGTTGTGTACCAAGCATCTGTGTGTTTTCATCGCCATGCAGCACACTGGTGTTTCACCACAGCCAAGGCCAGGCGGCTCGGCAGTCAGGTGGCGGGCGCTGTCATGGGGAATCGCTCAGGCTTCTCTCCGCCGCCAAGATTTCACTGAGAGGAAAGATCCTCCATTATCACTGAAGGGGAGGACATGCGGTCCAAACGCCAGAGGAGAAAACCTTGAGCTTTCAATCGTTCCTCGCCTCCTCATCTCGCCTGCTCAACAATCTATTTGTACGAATGTTGATGCTCGAGGTTGTTCATCTTGCAGATTCTACTAAAAGCGATGTTTTGTGTAGGACATATTGGTAAAACATGCAGCACACTGACCCTCACACATGAGAATAAGGGAGCTCGGCTGGTTTTCTATGAAGTTATTGAAAAACTAGCTTCGTAAGAAACGAGTCGATCGGCTCGTCGAGCAGGTTTTTGTTATTGGAAGATTGTTTGGAAATCGGAAAACAATTGTTACACACTCAACAAGTGGAGTCACACATTGTATTTAAAAATCTTTGCTTGAAATTGTATATGCAGAAAAATCTTGACGCAAATATCTGAATTGTGAGGATGTAGCTTAGACTGAATCTATCTATCTATCTATCTATTCAATAGGTCCATGCATTGTAGAGTTGTTTATGACCCTCGTCTACTGAACAGAATGAATATTTTAAAAAGTTTTGATTTGTGGAGTTGGTTGTTTGGTTGTTATATTTTTTGTTGTTGCTATTTTTCCTGAAATATAAAAACTGACCTTTGAAACCCGTAGCTTATCGACCAGACCGTCACGTCAGCCTGACGTCAAATACACAAGACTCTCAGTTTTTTGACGGTCTGTGTAAATACGTGCGAGAGCAGTTAGAGAAATAAGTGGGAACGAAAGGAACGACTGGTCAGTTTTCACTTCCACAAACACTCCTCCTGCCCGCCGGCGGCCGGCCTCTCGTCGCCACTGGGGTGGCCGCATCAGACAAAGTGGCGAGCAAGGCGGCAGCAGAGAGCACGCATCTCAGTATCGACACCGCCTGAGGGCACAGCGGGCTGATGGGTAAATCCACGATAAGAGATCTTTGCACATCAAGACGTTATCCTCGGTGAACATGCCATCTCGTCCCGCGGCTCCTAATTACAATCCAGGCAGGGAGAGGAATCTGCCCACGAGATAAATCTGAGAAGGGACAGCAGCACCTGAAAGTTGACAAGTCACTGTAGCTTCTGCAGGTTTTATCTGGGTGGAGGTTAAACTTCTGCTGCCTCATTACAGTAATTTAAAAAATATTAACTGCAGCAACAATATTAAAAATGCTCTCTTGCTGCGAGAGGACGTCTCAGCTCTGGAGAACCGCCAGATGACTTCAAGCAGAGGGAGGCGGAGGAGGGAGGGAGGCCGAACACCGGCGGTCGCTCTCAGGAGCCCGAGCGATGGAGTTCACATTGTGTATACGAGAAAGCCTCCGGCGTAAAAAAACAACAATAAAACAAGTAAACAAACCAACAAAAGCCAAAGAAATTCCAGGGAAGTGACCGGTGGGTAAACTGGCATTAGGCCGCCAGCGCCCACTCAGAAGCTGTGGGACAGATCCAGAGGATAAGAGGGAGATATTCCCTGGAGCCACGGTGGATCCAAGGCTCGGCTTTTACCTGCAGGGCCGAGCAGGTTCTGAGGTATTGAGTGTCAGCTGCAGGTCCAGGGATGAAGGAGTTCACCGTCATTAATGCCGTCTTCTCTACGCTGAAGGATGAGGACAGGGGCGGGGCTGTCAGGAGTTTGAGAGATGGATTCAAAGGACAGAGGAAAGTTATGATCCCTTAGAAACAGACACTGTTGACTCCAACTTTTATTCATGGGCCCAGTTTGTGGATTGATGCACTTTTTTGGTAACTCCTGAATATCTGTAAGGCCAGAAGTATAAAGGTGGATTCAGATGAACCCAGAGTGAATTCTAGAGGTGCATTCATGAGGGTGCAGCTGGTTAATGTGCGTGATCATCACTGTCATCATATCCACATGTTTTCGTGAGACTGTAGAAGTGGTTATTTTTTTGAAGGGGAATTATCTGATGCTTCTTTCTCTCCGGTGCTGCTTTTCCAAAACCGACTGTTGTTCGATTCCTGAGAAACTGCTCGTTTCAATCTGCCCTTCGGCGAGTGTGCACTCGTATATATGATCTGACACGGAGGGGTGTGCATGAGATCTGCTCTGTCTCACACACACACACACACACACACACACAACACACACACAACACATATACAGTACAAGCATGTCACAGTCGTGCACTTGTGCTATACGCCAGGGAGTTGATGTATAAAATATTCAAAGTTTGATAAAGATTGTATGAGTTTATTTCCTCCAAAAAACATTTTTCTCATCCGCATTCAGCTGTGTGTGTGCGTGTGTGTGTGTGTGTGTGTGTGTGTGTGTGTGTGTGTGTGTGTGTGTGTGTGTGTGTGTGTGTGTGTGTGTGTGTGTGTGTGTGTGTGTGTGTGTGTGTGTGTGTGTGTGTGTGTGTGTGTGCGTGTGCGTGTGAGAGAGAGTGAGATAGAGCGAGGGAGGGATCAGGCTTGGGAGTCGGACTCAGACCTGGAGCCCAAGGTGACCTCATTACCAGCATTTGTAACGCTGTCGCTGCACATCACACACGGTGTCCGTTAGGAGCCAGCGAACACCTTGCAGCCGCGGCGGCCGGTAACCCACCCGTCCCCGCGGCAGGGGAGTGCAGAGCTGACGCTTCCTGATCCGTGACCCCGGAGAAAATCAGCAATATCACAATCGCATTCGGATTCGCCTCTGGGAAAATCCGAAGGTCTCCACCAGGCCGGACGGGAACGACGGAGGAAACGCAAACGTGACCCCAGTGACTGACCCTCATTTAATGGGCTTGATCTCCGGGCATCAGATGGAGGTTGATGTACCATGTAGGCAGTTCCTCCCTGACCTCCTGACCTCCTGACCTCGAAAACGTCTGCTGGGCAGAATACCAATGTGACCTGTGCAGCAAATTGCAGACAGTTTACATTTGTATCAGGAGGCTTTGGGAGTGTCGTCAGTGTCAGAGGAATCGGCATTACCACGCCTGCTACCGGAGCAATACCTCAACCTAATAACTACAGCTGTAACTGTATTCTTTACATCCAAGTGACACATTTTGTCCACAGTATTTCAGAAAAGCAGCTGTTGCTAGGGATTTCTATCCCTGAGAGGAGTCTCCCAGGATTCACAGAAGATTATACTTTGCAAAATACATTTTTCCCCCGGTCGCAAAATGATCCGAATGACAAAAATGACTCAAAGGGGTTTCGGATCCGGACCTGGGATTTTCTTGTTTTTGACCATGGACCATATATGAACATGGACGGACAGTGAAGCTGCAGCATCTTGATCGAGTAGAACCGACGTTCCTTCATGTCCAAACGGGCCAGTTGAGGTGGTTTGGTAATCTGCAGGAGGCTTTTCTGCAACATGTGTTGGCCTTAACCGTACCCCCTTACCAAACGCTGAAGCGATTGATTGGCAGAGGTTTGTCGTCGGGGGGGATATGCGTCCTCGAAGGAAAGCTGAGTTCAGGGCAGAGGATTTGGTTTCCAGACCACAACGGGGCTTATTTGTTATTTCTGCCTGACGTTTGATTTCCTGCCGCAAAAATGAAATAACCCGTTTGTATAAAAACACCAAACAATGAAAGGTTACATCTTTGCAAACTTGTCAATACAGCTCAGCACTGATGGAGGTTTGTGCTTGTTTTCTTTTGCTCTTAAACATGTGCCAACGGAGTGCGTTGGATTCGAGCTCACTCCGTTGTGCCACAACGCCACCCGCCTCATGCATTAGTGTGTGTGCTGCTGCTGCTGGAGGCGGGTGGTGACGGCGCAGCCAGTTAACTGGTGAACATATCTGCCTTGGCAGAGTCATTATGCAGGACTTGGGCTGGTGCCAGCCAGCAGTGGAGTGTGTGTGTGTGTGTGTGTGTGTGTGTGTGTGTGTGTGTGTGTGTGTACTTGTTCAGATATCCTTGTGAAGACTATTTTGAGCCTAGAACCTACAGAGGGAGGACATTATGGCCGGTCCTCACTTTCTGACCCACTTTCAATGAGCAGTTTGAGGGTTAAGACTTGGTTTTAGGATTAGAACTAGGTTCAGGTGAGGATAGATATACAAGGTGTGTGTGTGTGTGTGTGTGTGTGTGTGTGTGTGTGTGTGTGTGTGTGTGTGTGTGTGTGTGTGTGTGTGTGTGTGTGTGTGTGTGTGTGTGTGTAACGCAGCTCTCTCTTTCTCAGCAGCTGGTAGTCAGGGATGTGATGCCTGGCAAAGCGTCTGGAGGAATGTGGCTTCGGTAGCTGATCCAAGTATCTGACCACACGCGCACGCACACACGCACGCACGCACACACACACACACACCACACACACACCACACACACACACACACTCTCCTTCACCGCCTACTTCCTGCAGCTGATGCAGATGCTGCCTTTGTTATTCTCCTGGAGAACGAGAACTGTTTCTTCTTCTGCATTTTGAATCAGTCCGCTGTTGGACTGCAGTCAGATTTAGAGTCAGACCTTTGAGGTTGCTAGTTTAAAACCCACCAAGAATAAAACAAAGCATATGACCCCACGGTATCACCAAGGTCTAGGAAGCATAATAAGACATTTCTCTCTTCAGACAAAATCAATTTCCATGATCAGTTTTACTATTTGATCAGTTCACCTTCTCCCCTTCTCCTCTGTGGAGGCCACATGAAGGCCAATGCAGGCAGAAGCTGGATCACAGTTAGTCTGACTCACAATATGAACATTTAAAATACACTGTACAAGCTTTTATCAGAAGGAAGTGATTTAAGTGGCTGTCAGACTGACTCACCCTCCTACACATCCACCTTCCATCCTTCTGTCTGTTGTGGTTTTAATGGATTGTGAATTTGAAAATAGTTTGTTATCAACAGGGGCGTCGCAACAGGGTCAGAGAGGCAGACACCTGCCTGGGGCTCCGAGCTCAGAGGGGGCCCCCTGAGATTATATCAGTCCACAGCAACAACGATAGAACCAACTTAAAGTCCAGGGTCTTCTGTGTGCAGCAGACTGCAAACAGAACATCTGCCCAACAATTATACATTTAAAACATTCGATCCTTAACGTAAGGTTCTGAGACCAGTCTGTGTGATTTATCAAATTAACGCAGTGCCAGGATGCATCTTCCCCAGGGAAGTAGGAGACACTGTGTGAGAGACTTCCTGCCGAATATAAAAATGACCAAAACTAAAAGTCTAACAGCCCGTGAGGTTGTGATTACCGCTGAACCACAGGGAGACAAATTATTGGACGGATGGAAAATGGAGGGAAGAGCGAGAGAAGTAAAGTTGCCTGAATCTACATTTCCAGACTCGGCTCAGTACGACGAATGCTTCTTTTAGGGTGAGACTATTATATTAATCAGGTAAACATGGGAATATTAGTGTTCCTGTAAACGTGTCTATTGTAAGTGACGTCATCAAGTGGAGTTTGAGATCTAACAGGAGTCTTCCAGTAGGTCATGTCCTGATTTTGCAGGTAACACACAGTAAAGCACAGAGAGCGGCTCCATGTGGCCTGACAGCATCCAGAGATTCAAGCCCTTCATCGTGTCGGAGTAATCTCTTCAAAATGAACTGAATCTGCACCAAAGTCATGATTCTATTCAATATTCAGCTCTAGAAACAAGGCAGCGGCCTATTAAAGCAGGCTTCAAACGAAGCCGCTTATCTTTTTAATTAGGCCGCAGGTTGAGAGCGAGCGATATTGCACCGAGCTGATGTATATGTAATGTGGACAGTATTGATTGGGGGGGGGGGGGGGGGGGGAGACGACACGACAAGGGGCCCCATTCAAGGTGCTAGCTGCATGAACTGTTCAATACCGGCGCTAATAAATAATATCAAAGGCAAAAGTTGGCTAAAGGTGGATGAGATGAAATCTCTTTATAATGCAAAACCCAGAGAGGAAGAGCGGAGGGGAGGAGGGGGGGGGGGGGGGGGGGGAGGGGAGGAGGGGAGGGATGGCAGATATTTGGTTCTGCAGGCAGCCGGGGGGGCGACAGGATATTGCACAGTGTGCAGCTGAAGATACAAATAAGCCATCTTTCATCAGGGGCAGATTAAAACACAAACAGAAAGAGGGATTGAAAAAAGATTCCTAATTATATTCTGTGGAGTTGGTGATTTTTCTGACTGTTTAGACACAGCTAATATGCTTTTCTGTGAATCCCCCCCCCCCCCCACCCCCCACCACACACCATCACCCTCCACCTTGCCAGGTTATCTGGGTCTAATAGGCAATATAAGAAGCTATTTACACTTCAAGGCGCTAATGCAACACTTTCCTCAATCGTATTACCCTCGCAGTGATTTTCTCACCTGTGTGTTGACAAGTAGAATTAGACAAAGTGTTTGGATAGCAACACTCCCAACATCCAGCACCCCACCCCACCCCACCCCCCACCCCCCCCCACCCGCCAGTCTCCAGGCAAGTTAGCACCCTCACCTTTGCCGCTCCATTACATTGTTGACTTTTCCTGCAGGAGGCTGCACGTGAGAGATGTTAATCCGTCCGTCAGGTTCAGCCGAGCGGGAGTCTTCTGACAATAGCAGCTTTGTAAATATACATTTTAAATAAGAGTTCGGTTCTTAACATGTAAGATGATGCAGCACATTCAGTTACTTCACAACATCCACTGGTACTTTCACTGGTATTATTGTATAATAATAATAATATATAATCATTTAGAGCAAAGAGCAGTATCTGAGTCGAGATTTTTTAAACAAAACCAAGAGTGGATTTCTTCTGTTTTTATGATTTCACTCTTGTTTTTAAAATACTTCCATATTTGTCGGGCCCAATTTATCTATTTTCTGAGAAAATACGTATCAATATGTAAATTACAAACATAATAATACACATGCACACTGTAAATCCCCTAATTACAGGCACTGGTCATTTCTTGCAGTGTAATACAGCCATTTCGTAATGACATCATCAAGGCGTTGCATTACCACACTACATGATGTCACTCATTCCTACCATATGATAAATGAGTGTTCGATCTATATGAGTTCAACGGGCTGTAGTGGATTGGAGGATCATTTCAGATTCATGCAGCCTGTGATCGCACTCGCTTGGAGGAAAGATGCTCTTGAGGCGCTTCTCCTTTTACGTCAAGTCGATACAGAACTCATCCAACAGTAATGTACACCCTGGTTCATCCTGCAGCTCTGAGGCCGAGCAGGAGCGTCTCGGCCGGATGGATGTTTGATCAATACTCATAGTTTACCATGTAGAGGACAGGAGGACACTTTCCACTACGGACATTTGGTTGCTCCATTTATCCAGAGTTTATCTTGAGTACGACGCTTCCCCTTCATGTCAGGATGAGAGTATTAACCGAAGCCCTCTCCACACTGATGCAGATGTTTAGCAGGAGGGACTTTTCCCACTGCCTTTGACGAAGGATTTTCAAAAGCGTCCGGTTTCTGTGTATCCGTGTGTACAGCGATGACATCACAGCTTACTTCTCACGTTCAATATCACTTGATCCAAAGCGATGTTGTGTTTGTTGGAGCCTGTGTGTGTGTGTGTGAGTCGGGGACTGTGCAATGTCGGCCACCAAGGCACCAAACACATCCATCCCACAAAGGACTGGAGCAAATCTCCCTTATTTCCATATTTCAGGTATTTGTTTTCAAACTGTTTTTATTGACGTGTGCTCTGAGTGGACATGTTCTGCAGCTTCTACTCATATCAACTGTGAAACACTCCAGTTGCAGACCAATCTTCTCATCAAATGACCGAAGCCACTACACAACCCAACCCCCTCTAAAGTCTCCAGAGCGGCACACGCAGCCAGAAGTTTGAAGTCTCCGGAATGCAAATTGAAAAATGAAGGTGCACTTCCTTAATCTGCTGTTCTAATCCAGCTCCAAACGGGAGGTAGAGAGAAAGAAGAAAGAAGAGACAAATCCGCAGGAAGGGTTATATTAATTATACACAAAAAGAGGAACTACAAAAGAGGGCCTGGTCTTTGAAGATACCGAGCGCTAAATGTCACCCACAGCTTTGAAGCTCTCGACTGCCTTTGTCTCTGACTTCTCCTCGACATGAAACACGGACAGACGCTGACAGCGGCGCTGAGGGACATTTCAACCAGGGGGCGACGAGGAGTCACATGACGAAACTAAACCTGAGCTCCACGTGTCCATCAGCAAGTTCAACACGAATTATTGTTCCACTCAGATAAGAATATTTCTGATCCAAAACACAGAAATCTACAGAATCAGATTCACTGTTTATCTTATTTTGATAACTCGTAAGAGGACAAATGTTATCTGAGGACATGCAGAGATTTAAATATCTCCAGAGGTCACTGCAGATTTTAATCCTTCAAAGTTGTTCTGGTTTTTGTTCAATTTTTGTCTCTCTCTCGTTTTTTTATATTTCAGTTTCAGTTCCTGGTCAACGTCCATATTTATATACAGTCTAATGTATAGACAACAACAGTCAGACACGAGAACACATTCCTGTTTTAGCCAGACATGGCGTTTGTGAGCGCCCCCTGGGGGTTCAACTTGAAAGTGGCACACATTCTAATTACTTGGTGCATCATTTTGCGCGTGCAAATGAACTAAAACCTTCGAGGGTCATGTCTGCGCAGAGCCTCTGGACATCTCTCCTGGTGGGACACAACTGAAGGTAAATGAATAAGATCAACATGCAGGTGAACTGACCCTTTAAACGTCTTGTGATTCTAATTTGAGTAAAGGATTAGATTACTGCCAAAACTGCCTCCACCCACCAGAGACAATCCACGGGAGAACATGCAGATCCTGAATAATCTGTTTAACTCTCTTTCTGTAGCAACAATACGGCAGCGAGATATTTTGAGTTTATGGGACAAACGGGACCATGCACGCTCAAAATCAAACCAAAAATCAGGCTGTGACAGATTTTGTAAACTATCAGCTCAGCTCAGCTCTTAAAATATTGATCCGACTCTCTCACATCAAAGCAAGTCTCCAGATTCCTCTGAAACCGGCGGCTCCGTCCTCGCCTTGCTCTACTTCCCAATGCAAGCAGAGCCACGCCGAGCCAAATCTTCGTTATGCATTCTGCTGCTTTCTATTCTCTCCCCTTATCCACCCTCGCTTTGCAGGGAGAAAGAAATCATGAGAAAAGGGAGCGGTGAGGAGGCTGAGAGGAGAGAGGCAGACCGAGAGGGAGGTTGGGGGGGCACTTGAGTGCAGTTGTAATCAAGGCCTGTGCGCTCAAGAGGGGCCAATCAATCCAGCTGTCTGCCTCTACATCTCATCAGGCACCTTGAAGATGGCTAAAAATGAGTCGCCGAGGTCCAGGCGGCCTCCGCGGGCCGCTGAGAGAGGGCGAGCGGGCAACAGGCGGCGGCGAGGTTTTCTGTAATAACTGCAGCAGAGGACACGACCGCTCTGAAAGTCTGAGCTGCGGCCAAAGAGCAGAGAAAACAACTCGCCTCCTGCCAAGAGGAAAGAGTTTACTGTTGCAGACAAGGAGAATGTGTTGTTGAGCAGTGAGCTGCTTCACACCGGCGCTGAAGTCCGGGCTTCTACCTGAACCTTTCCGGAGAACGCAAATGTCATGCGCTCCGGACGTTTTCTGGAACTGCCAGGCCCCAGTAAAAGGTCCAGAAAATGTCCGAGTGAACGAGTGGGCGTGTTGACGTCTGTAACACGTGACTGAGACGTTAACTTGGAAAGACGACGACATCCAAGAGCTTTTGGACGTAAGGACCGCAGGTCGGTGTCCATCTGCTTCCAGGTACACTGTACAATGTCCGAACCCAATTTTCATATCTGAACAACTGTTTTATTGAAGAGAGGAAGCCATCATAACATCTTAACATCGGGGAGAAAAGAACACCTCTCTAAATAGTGCTTCCATGTCTTTTAATATTTCAGTAACTGTAATCTCATGACATCACAGGTACCATATGTCAGGAAGCTTAATAACAGTCGGATGAAACGTGATACTTAGGAGCAGTCGTCAGACAGACATGGTCATTAAATCCAAGGATATTAAGAAAATTCTAGGAGATAATTTCACTCCCGTCTATTGCACTTGTATATTAAATTATTCAACCTTAGTACTAACAGGTTTTTGGGAGGTCCGGGTCCGTTCCTCCATTCAGCTGGGATTACAGAGTGCGCTGGATATAAATTACAGGTAATGCCGTGAGATTTAAATGAGATTATAAATAAAATATGAAGCCAAGAGGCACCTTGACACTGTCCCGTCATTTTGAATGTAAAAGATAGGGTTATTATGGATCTGATCCATTTAAATTAAAAAATCTGTCTGTGTGTGTGAGTGTGTGTGTGTGTGTGTGTGTGTGTCTCAGAGCGGTAACTGGTCTCCTGAACAGCAGCTACACTAACACCACGAGTGACAAATCACTGTTAGAGAGTGAGAGAGCTGCAGCAGAGTTCAGCGATGCCACAACTCGTGTGCAGAAATGCCGCAGCACGACCCACGGAAGTCCCCGCCCTCCGCCAAGGCTCTGTGGCTGCGGGATGATGCAAAAGTGATGCAAGCACGAAGCCAGCTCTGCTACAAGGTGGCCATCTGGGAGAGGTCTGCCAACCCCGCAGCGAATGTGAGGAGTAGAGGCCAACGCACAGAGATGCTGCCAGCTGCAGGAGTGCGAGAGCGGCGCAGGCGTGCCAACCGTCCAGTGCCAGCGCCGGGGAAATCAGGCCGGCTGCTTGGCTGCTTGGCTGCTTGGCTGAGTGCTTGGCTCAGGGATCACGTTGCACCGCTGTGCAAACTCGAGCTCAGCACAACACCTGTGTCTCTCCCATCCTCTGCTTTGGACTCACAGATGCTCGCAAAGCTCCAGAGGACAGCGTTCAGCTCCTCGCTCTCTGTGAAGTCAGACCAAAATAAGCACAGGTGACTCGGGGGGGGCATCGCGCAGTTCATGGAACGCCTCCGGCTCTGCTATGACGACAGGTGAAGAGATAAAAAAACGCTGCATGGTGTCACAGCAAATTGCATCACTAAACACCAGCACCCCCCCTCATCCCTCTCACTCTCTCACTCTTTTGATTCATCTCTTCAGCGGCAGGTGAGAGAAACTTCTCCAATCGATTAGCCTTCGGCGTGCGATGAAAACCGATTAGCAGGTGAACTGAAATGAAGTTAACTCGAATGGATTCGCCGGCTCCTGAAGGGCACAGGGAGATCGCTGGATGGATCTCGACGTCAGAGCGGTTTCCAATGCAATCACTCCGACAATCAACGGGAACAATTAAACGGAGTTCCACGCAGTGACGGCCACGACACAAAATCAGTCAGCGGCGTTACTAATGACAACGTGTGCGGACAGGTTGTCAAATGTGACCGTAACACATTTCTACTGGAAGAAACGATTCATATCTGAGCAATAAGAAATGATCATCTGGCTGGAGAGTCAACGATTTGACTCCGCACCAGATGAAAAATGCAGTTATGTGTTTTTTTATAGTCAGCTGTCAAATGTAATTACAAGATCAGTAGAAGGGCTCCCTGGAGAGAGAGCTGATGTCGAGGCAGCACGACGGAGGTGAAACTTCCCAGGCCTGATGACGATGATGTTAAAGACAGTGTGAGGGAAACACTCTAAACTGTTCCTAATCACAGGATCTGACATGCAGCAGTGCAGCGACGCACAACCTGCACGTGCACGACACTATGCAACAATTGGACCACATTGCTTGGGCATAGCTGCACAGAACACGTGCAAGGAGCAGCGAGAGGGGAGAGCGGGGACTCGACCGCAGTCTGGGGTCCGAGGGCCCGCACATCAATAACCGGGCAAAGTGAGGTAGATGAAACACATTACTTTGACCTAAAGAGCTCAGTAATTCCATTTGGCATTTTGACAAGTGTTTAGCTGCAGTGAAGGTCAGTCCTGTCAGCGTACGAGATCTATGCTAATCCACTCGGACGGAAGAAAACGAGGAGATGAAAACGACGAGGGGAGGGAGAGGAAAGGCCCGGACGCAACCGACGCCTGAAGTAACTTAAACCCTCCGTGATATTTGAACTGGATACAAATGATAGGAACTTTTTCCAAGAGGTTATTCCGTTGATTGGCATGTAGCATTCCTGTCTCCATCTCTCCGAGCGGACAATGTCTTTTTAAACGTATTAAACCTCTCTGTGAGGAAATTATTTACACGTCAACACACAGTGACATCAACTCACTGAGCAACTGGCTATTGTCTGCTGAGAACAATGACGGGTTGGTTTAACTCGGGAGGAAAGAGTGAGAGCAGCGACTGTCCTCGCCGTCCGTTCACCAGAGAGGGCGGCTCTCAGGCGTGTGTGAGCGGCCGTGCTCACGCTGAGAGGTTTGATTAGCATGTACGCAAAAACAAGTGGTGGTGGGATTAAATGAGAAGACATCCGATGAACAGACGGCGCAGGGGAGAAGCTATCTCAGCTGCTCTCCTCCTGCTTTAAGTGCTAATTGACCCGCCCGCTCGCCTGACCCTGACCCGCGGCCTATTCAAGGGGTCTCGTTCTCACGGCCGTGACGCACCGCTGGAAGTAGCCTCTGGGTCCCCCGCCCACCCTCGGCCGGACAAAGAGGGTCACCACCTCGCTGCCCACCGTCTTGACATCCACCCCCACGCTTGACAATGGCCCCCGATGGGCCCGGAGTCCCTCACAATGGGCGCACGCACGTGACAGAAGTGGCAACGTGGCTTCTTAAAATGCAACACCAGGTCTGGCCGGCCTGGCTGCATTAATTGGACCTTTTGGCACCGGGAGGCCGGGGTCACAATCGATCCAGTGTAAGAAGAGATTTAAACCGGACTCCTGTGAGGCTGCAGTCTGGTCTCATATTTAAATATGTGCTTGTACTTCTACAAGCACATACTACTATTTATTTGATAACTGTAGTCTTTTTAATTTGGAAAATCTGATCTATTGGTGCAGATAACAACTGCAATAATTACCAAGGAGGTGACGTTTCTCTGATATTTAGCAGGATTACGCAAAAGCTGCTGATCCAATTTCTGTGAAATTTTGTGGAACCTGTTGTGAATCCAGATCAGGGGGCAGATGAAAACGCAGCGGCCGAATCGCTGAGTCAGATGAAGTGCAGCTACCAAACATTACCAACATCTGAAAGACACAATAATGACAAATCTGAATTGCTCATTATTAACAGAGCTTCATTTCCCATTCTCAAAATTTCCATCCAGTACTTTTACAACTTCGTTTTGTCCATTTACAATTTCCTCTCTACTGATTTCCGGTCCGTTGTGAAGTTGTGTAACTCCACTGCAACTCAGTTCGACAGCACCACAGACGACAGAATGACTACGTCTGAATTCTTCTCCGCAGGATAAGTCTTTGTTTCTCTGGCACTCGGATGTCTTACTGATTTTTTCACGCAGATTAAATCAAATAAAAGTGAATTATCTTTTAAGCCGCTGCCAGAAGCATTCCACCCAAACACACCAGTTTGTGACAGAAGAGATGGACGTCCAATCGCTGCTGAGCGGCAATAAATGATGATAAAAAGACGTCATTACATTGGCTGTGTAAAGCTTAATGTTTCAGAAAAGCACTATAAACCACAGCCAGGGGGGATGATGTACGCTTTGGGATGGATTGATATTCTAGTTGAATATGACAAACGACACTTTAAAGATGGCCCGCCCACACCATTGCACTTTAGCTGAGGGGACGCCATATTTCATTTCGAGCACGTTCTGTCAAATGTTTGCATTAATAACAATCGAGGCTCATCCGTGACCCCGCGGAGCCGGAGCCAGCGCGAGCGACGGGCGACGGGCGGGAAATGAGAACGCCACCAACAGCACTTAAAAACAGGAGAGGAGCAGTTGCATAATCAGCACATTGTGTGTTGTGTGTGGTGTGTGTGCGTGTGTGGTGTGTGTGTGCGTGTGTGTGTGTTGTGTGTGTGTGTGTGTGTGTGTGTGTGTGTGTGTGTGTGTGTGTGTGTGTGTGTTCAGGAGTTGCAATTATCAAGCAGGGATAAGATGTTTGGAGAAAAATGACAGTGAGCTACTCATGTAAGTTATTTTGACAGGGCCAATTTCCCAGTGCAGGTGATGTGGCTGTTTTGTCTGTGTGCGTGTGTGCGTGTGTGTGTGTGTGGGCGGGTGTGTGGTGTGGTGTGTGTGTGTGTGTGTGTGTGTGTGTGTGTGTGTGTGTGTGTGTGTGTGTTGTGTGTGTGTGTGTGTGTGTGTGTGTCCAGGGAATATCAGGAGAACTTCTCTCTCACTGGACTGACGCTGACAGCTTGGCTAATGGCAAACATTCCTCGTCTCTTTATTTCCCACTTCATCAACACCCTCGCCTCATTACCATGAGTCACACTGTAGCATGGTGAGCACACACACACACACACACACACACACACACACACTCATTACATCTTCTCATTTGAAGGAACAGGAAGCACCATAGACTGCGTACAAAGACCTATGATACGTCTCCACTTCCTCCCATTGTACATAAATTAAGAAAATATTCCAAATACAGATGCCGCCATTTTGCAGTCTGTGCGGTAGCGATCGGTTGATAGAGACACGGTACCGACGTCCCACCGACACAAGCTCTCGACCAATCAAGAGTCAGCCTCAGCCTGTTTTGATCTCATCAAATAACTGAGTAACAGAAACATGAACTAACATGGAGGAGGCAGGTTTATGAGCTATACTGCAGTCAGCCACTAGAGGGCGATCAAGATGATTCGGCTTCAGTTTTGAGGAGCTGTCATGTCGTCCGAGCGAGCGCGTTAGTGGAGAGCGACAGAGCGTTTATCCTTCATGTTACATTTATCGTAACGTGGTTCTGTTTTGCAGAAGAGTCGATAATGCACCAGCAGCCGTCGTGATGAGAAACACCGATAGTGTGTTTACATGCCTCTGCAGCCATGAACAGCAGCTCAAGTTTCTGAAACCTCAATATTAAAGCATCATATTAAATCTTTCACAATCTTTTCGTTGCACCACCATTGTGAGATTGCTGCTGTTATCCTGCCCCTGCATATAGAGATACTGTGCCTCTCTATTGATACTGAAGTGTTGCTTCCATGTGGTGTTTTCATTTTACCATGATTAGAACTGCACAGCTCTGTTATCGGATATGTTTCTCTGGGAGGAAAACAATGAAATGAGATTAAACCAAAGTTTAATTGAAGTTAAACAAGATGCTTGTGATGAATGTTGCTCAATCTGGGTTAATTACTTACAAAGACCAAGTGCGATCTACCATTGAAACAGAATCATCTCGAAAGTTCTGCCGCAGTGGTCGAGCGTAATTATTCCTCTCTTTTCTCTTCTCCAATCAGTGAATGTAACTTAAACCAAGTTTATGTTGAATCCTGCCTGCCTGCTGAACATGGTAAAAAGCTTATGGACGTTTTAACGGGCCACAGATGCAGGCAAGATTTCACCTGGTGCTGCAGATTGTCAGTCTGACTGAGTCTTACTGACAGACAGTTAAAACTTAATGGATATGTTAAACGGACCACAGACGCAGGCAGGATTTTGGAATTATGCATTTCCTGGTTTAAAGGTTTGCAGCGGAGCGAGAACAAAATGAAGTGTAAACAAGCAGGATATGAGCGAAGAAGGTAAAAGACATAAAGCAGAGAAGGGTCGAATGAAGAAACTGACTTTCCCCTTTCGGTTTGGTGAATTGGTGTTTTACGGAATTATTTTAGGTACAACACCAACGGATACGTGATACTGGACCGAAGGCTAAATACTAAACAACCCAGCCTTTAAGAAAAGGGACCAATACCAAACAGTTACCAAACCAAACCAAACCAAACCAAACCCCAAGGAATAGATAAGGTTGTCATGAAGTTCCAGCAAAGACGTGGCTGAATTCTCAGCTGGAGACGGAGAAAGAAAAGAGTGATAAGTTTTGAAAGATTTTCATCTGGGGCCTCAGGTGCAGCAGCAAGCCGATGTTAATGGCCTGTCTTTTTCACTGTCAGTATAAAGACAACATTACTCAGCCGAGGAGAACCTACCAGCCACGTTGGCCACATCTGCGGTGCTGACGTTCTGAGCGTTCGGGCTCACTCTGAAGGTCACAGCGGGGCCCACCACCCTGTAAGACACACAAAAAACACACAAACACAGTCAGAAGCTTCCTCACAATCTGCTCTCCGAGGCAGCGAGGTGTTATTTTTCAGAACCGGGGGAGAAGAGGAGTTGTGCTCATTAAAGCGCAGCCATACAAGGAGCTGAGAAAAAAAAAAAAAAAAAGAAGCTTTAACCTGTGGCGATCCTTTAGGCTTTTGCAATCCCCATCACCACAGTGAGATAACCTCTTGAATCTCAATGTAATGCACCCGCCGGCGTTTAAGCACGCTGGGAAATGAAGAGAAGGGGGTTGGGGATGAGAGGATTCTAGTCATTGACAAGACGACGGCTCTGGTACGTGATTCTCCGACGAGCAAATGCATTTCCAGCGGCCCGGCTTATGATACATTTACATTTTGATTCGACGTATGGTGATTGCGACGCACATTGTCCTCATAGACGTAAATTGAGGGTGACAGAAACTGGGAAAGCGAGAAATGTAAAAAGAAGAAGACAGAAAGGGGCCGGAGAGACGTGTTTTGTTTCTCGAGGTGCTTTGGAAGGTGCTTCCCCCCTCTGTGCATCCAACATTCATGCCAATAAAGCAGCTTGAATTGAAATACTGAGGGAGCCACAGAGAGAAGCTGGGTGGTCAGAGGCAGAGCGGAGTCTCCCAATGTGATTAACCTTTTGTTTTTCCTGCTGTAATTCAGACTAAAGGCCCAGCAGGAAGATATATCACCAGGTCCCCCTCCAGGATGCATTGTGAGCCGCTATAGGAAGTGGCTGCTACTGTAACAACACTATTATAAAATACGGTGACATCAGTAATGGAGCAGGTCCTATCCTAATGCTGCTGGCTGAGACACACACATTCAGAAAAGTGGTTTTCAGGGTGATGGATTTAAATTGCTGCACTTTCATTGTGGGTTTCGGAGGCTGTGGGCTGTGCCTCTTCAGTTTCAGGAGGAAAAAAACTCTCCTGTCAGTTGAAAATTAAATTAAAGTCACGGGAGCAGGAACAAAAATAATTAAAATAAATGCAGAAAAATAAAAGCAAATGTTTCTTTCTTTTTTAACAGAATTCATCCTTTCTCAGTATTATTACAACCTGTACTTTTAACTTTGCACAGAATATACAGTATACATATATATGTTGTACATGTATAGGGGGGTTTGAACCTTAATTAAGATACAGTTCATTTACAAGTGAAATGAAAATGGGCAAACTATTCTGTAAAAAAAAGAATTCCTGATATCGGACTGGTAATTATGAGTGTGTGCAGTTTCAGTGCAGATCCCAATACAATCCGGATCTAGTGAATTTACATGTGGTTTCACAAAGAGGCTGTTGGGCTTTGGCGGAGGAATGCACTGTACTGAATGTTATTCTGGTTATGCATGGTGTATATGTATGGGAATATTAACTTAAATCAAATGACAACGCATTGTTACAATTGAAACAAAAATGATAATATATATTTAAAAGAGGTTTCTTCAATCCTGGTCATTGATCAACACATTTCTCTAAATTAATCCAGAGGCACTGGCTCTTAATGCAAAACCAAATTTTACAAAAACCCCTCTGCAGAGTTTTCCAACGTTTGGATAAGCCGGAGTCGTTTGACATTCCCTGACATGCCGGCTAGGTGGGTTTGTAATTGAGTTTCCTGGGCCCTGAGGTCAGTGTATGAAAGAAAACACAAACATTCACCAGGTTTTCATGCAGCAGTAATGTTACACTCTCACATTTAAAAGGTGCAATAACAAACTAATCAGGCGGGGCCAAATTAATGACACCCGGGGGAAATCTGGGTGAAGCTAAGTGCTTTAATTAAAAAACTGAAAATCTAAAAAAATCCTTTCCTATGTTCTGTCCTATAATCCACATTGTATTTATTTCGGTGTCTTATTTGAACATAAATTTGAGCCACTGAAGACACTAAAACCCCGTATAAGACCCGTTCTGTGCGAGGAGCTCCACACGATACCTCAGCTCATTTTCCTGAACATTATTTCTCCTCTGAGGTTGAGGTAGCGTGTATTCGTCAAATCTATGAACCGATTCATCAGCAGGCGCAGGGAACAGTCTCGGTGTGTGATGAAGAGGGAAAAATCACTCATGTTGAGTTGATCACATTTCCATCTGTTGGCCTCTGGCACCCGGGGCAGCAGCCTTGTAAATAACCACGTCACTCACTGAGGCAGAGAAGCTCACAGGAGGTGAGTTCCTGCATCCATTGCTAATGTTTTGAAATGTTAAGACTTACGTTAAGCACAAGATATATTACATTAATGATGAGATACCATTATTAACCAAAGGATTCAGCTTTAAAACTTTATTATCCAATAATACCCCACTTCTGTTGTTTTCTCTGAAGAAGTTTTCCAACTCAATGTCGAATAAAATGAGTTTGAAATAGATTGGGATCAAAAACATTGAAGGATGAAGCTAATTCATTATTTTATTTTTTACAATTCTTCAGACGAAAGTGGAGGGTTAGAGGGTTAAAACCCTGAAATCACAATGTTGGTAATGATTTATAAATCTGCCGGCGGTGGGAGTGGAGATGAAATCCTTTTACTTTAGGAAACCAGAGAAACTCTAGTAGCACCAAAATGTGCTCCAGCATCCAAATTAAAACCACTCAGTCACTCAGTCGAGCTCATACCTCTGCCCATCAGTCCTCGCTCATAGATATCAGTCCCTTAATGCCTGATGGTTTTAATCAAGATCCATGAATTATGCTCGAGGAAATCAGAGGAAATGTTTAAAAAAAACCTTCTCGTAGTGTTAAATAAAATGAAACATTCCTGAAGTTCTTTCTTGGCACTTGTCCCATCCTTCAACCAAGTTTTATGGAAATTGGTTAAGTAGTTTTTGCAAAAATCCTGCTGACGCCAACCACCACCTCACGACGCACTAACCACCACCATCTCTAACATCCACTAACCTGCTCACTATCACTAACCCACAATCACACCACTCAACCTCCCTAACCTCACTATCCAACCACTACACACCAACCCCTAACGCCCAATCACCCCACTCTACCATCCCACTAACCTGCTCACTAATCCTTAACTACTAACGCCAACACCACAATCTTAACCATCCACTAATGATCCACCACTAACAACCACCACTAGACCAATCACACAATCTCTACACCACTACTCTCACTATCTAACACAACGACACAATCACCACCAATCTCTAACCATCCCACTACTGCTCCATCCACCACTACTACTACTACGCCACAATACCAGCCAATCTCTAACCATCCCACTAACCTGCTCACTAATCCCTAACCACCAACCAACCAATCACAGAACATCTAACAAACAATACACAACACGACCGACACACTACCGTTACTACCAACGACGGGAACGTGACCTTCTTAGCGGAGGTAGTTGTGAAACAAGTGGCACATAAAAGTGACAATAACAATTTTTAGGTTAGTTAAACATTTCTTTACATGTTGGGAAGAATCTCCGTCGTCCTGATGAAGTCACTCTGATTGAATCTGAATCTGTTCATCAGATTTCCTACAAAAGAAGATTGACATTTTATAGATACCTGACTTTACCTAAGCTGAGATACTGTAAATGAAGTGGGATAAAAAAACACTGTATTCCCTAAGTGGAAACATAAAAGTGCCAGAGCCTCGATAATCACTTTATATTAAGTATTTAGAACCTCATGTTTGTTTATAACTCGGGGACACAAATCCAATTTTCTGAAAATCAATGAAAGTCCATTGATTTTACTGCAAATCTCCCTTTTAAGTTTCATATTTAATCTCCGTTGAATTGTTAAACGAGGCAATTTTCACTGAGAAGCTTTTAAAGACTCAAATTGCTGCAGCAGCTGATTGTGGAACTGAATTTTTTGTGTTGACTTTCCCCCAATTGTTTTAGGGACTAAGAACCTGAAATCCTCATAATTGTAACTCAGGGATGAATAAAGATGTAGACTAGTTGTTTTTTGTGTTATCCTCCTCATCCTCACATGCAGCCAGTGTAGGCCCACTCTCTCCTCCTAGTGGCAGCTCTTTGATATGACCCTTCAGCTCAGACAGACATTACATCACCTCAACCCTCTCGTCTACACAGTGATGGTTACACAACAGACATTATTATTTGGTGGCCTGCTACAGTCGAAGGCTCAGCGATGCCACCCACATCAGCGCTTCCCTCCCGCCCGCAGCGTCGCCCTCGACCACCACCGGGCCGCTGAGATCATTTCCAAGGCCGTTCTGCTGAAAGCGCTCACCATCAGTATTATCTAATCAATATCGAATTGTTCCAAATGAAACGTAAGGGTGTGAGTCATTCTCCAGGTTGGTTTTGTGTTCTGCCGCAGTGTGTAGGCTCATCTTTGTGATTCATACTCGATGTTGCCGGTGTGGAAGTTTTGCTGCAGGCTCACTGAACTGCCGCCGCTCTCCGGCTTCGGCCCCCCCGAGAGGACACCGCTAGAAAAGGGAAGGTTTGTTGTCTTTCCAGTGGCTGAGGTTGCACAGGTCACTAACTACTTTGTTCACAGGCGTTTTTGTTGTTGTAATATGCTAATCCGGTGCGGGAGGTGTAAGGTGGAGGGGCCTGCAGTGTTGCTGCCTGGCGAACGGATGAAGGGGAGTCTGAGCAGGGGCTGAGATGACGGATCAATGCAAGGACAGGAAAGCAGAGCGACACATACATGTGCAGCTCTGTACTGTTAACACAAACTTTTTAAAACTTCAAGAGCAGTTCATCAAAAACAAACAATAAAAGCAGTTTGGGACAATATGGCTTTTTAAATATTTAGAGTCAGATAAGGTTGTATGTGCCATTTACCTAACCATACAAATAAATGGTAATGCTGACTGTATGGATGTCAAACTGCAAAGATACTTATATGGTTGTGTTTGCATTATAATAATCGTGCAGGGTTGTGCACACAAGATCTTTTCACTTTGTCAGTAAAGGTAGTTCAGGCTGATTGTTTGTTGCGATGCTTCCACGCTACTGAAAGCTCCACGTGCACTATATCCGATAAAGGCAGTGATTCCAGCCGAGGGAATCAGGAGGCCTCCAGCAACAAGCTCACGTCTGTCTTCTGCTGAAAATGCAAACTTCTGCAAACGAGTATCAGTCAAAAGGCTTTTTCAGTCAAAGCTGGCTTTTGATATCAAGTAGGTCAAATAAGATTGAAGATACCATTTACACTTCATCCTTGTCTCGCCTTAGAATTTAAATAATGGCATCTATAAGGGATTTAAGAGATTTTAAAAAGAGGATTAAGGAGGAAAAAAAAGCTCTAAAACAGTAGCTAGTGTTCGGAGGAGCAAGGAGAATAAAACCAGAGGCATGCTGGGTAAATCAGGAGTGTCGGCAGGCTCCCAGTCAATCTAAAGCCTTTGTCTCTGGGCTTAAGGTGACTGCCATCGCCACAGTGGTGAGGAGCCGAGCGGCCTCGGAATATAAGCGTGGCGCCTCTGACAAATTGTCAAGGCGGCTCCCCCTGCTGGGCTTTCACTGCGCTCGCAACAAAAGAGACCCCCAGCTTTCTCTCTCTCTCTCTCTCTTGCTTTCTCTGCCTCCGATCCATCACTCGCCCCCGTGTATAGCTCCCTCCCGTCATTCCCAGAATGGAGGAACAAAGACAAAAGGTGCATTAGAACAGGAGAACAGTACGGGCCACCCAGGGACTCAATACCGCAGCCGAGCAGCACGGTGAGGTGCCGCGAGAACAACGAGGCCGGGTGGCGGGGGGGAGGGAGGGGAGAGAGAGAAG
>CM031680.1:1528545-1675994 GCA_006182925.3 Reinhardtius hippoglossoides | reverse complement strand
GGAATGAAAATGAAGGCGGCGTCCTTGGACTGCGACTGCGAGGGCATCGTCTTCTCTTCCTTCTTCCTCGTGCCACCGGCAAAATCTCTGCGTTTTGATCCCACCAGTTTGCCCTCTCTATTCTGACTCGCTGTCACCACAGATGAGCGCTCGGATCATCTTTTACGGGCGATTATATCTGCGGAGCTTCGGTAGGCGACGCTCGCCCTTTGAGGAAATTGACGCCCACTCGAGCCCACAGGTGGAAAAGGGTTGTTGTCGGGAGCGTTGAGTACAAAATGGACGATGAGTCACCCACAGACCTCTGACTCCTACCGTGGTTCTCGTCTGAGGATGAAGTCTTTTGTGATTTTGAAATGTTACGGTGACGGATTACACGTTCACACGCTCGGCCGGTTTGGCTGAACTACACGTCCAGAGGCGCTTTTACATTACGGGACAGATACATTTCTGGAAAAGGACATTATAAGTATTAAAATGCCTTTATTCTTAACCCCGCAACACAGCGATGGTTTAGGTTTGACCGTTAACTCAACGACAACAAACAGCGTGAACACAGCAGGAAGCAGCGGGTGTCATGTGTATGGAGCGGAACTGAAAAAAACTAATAAATACACTTTCAAAAAGCAGTTATACGTACGAGAGCTCGGCAAAGTCCGTCATCTGGATCCTGGCCCTGCGAGCCAGGATCTCCATCAGGTGGAGGCCTTCGTCCGTCTGGAGCCCACTGATTAGAGAGGGGGGGGGGGGGGGGGGAGAGTGAGGACAGACAGGGAATAAAGAGGAAAAAAAGAACAGGAGGTAATATTCTAAAATAAAAGTAACAGATGCCAGATGTATTGTATTATTATAGCATTAGTTCCAAAATTGCAACAGCCGTGCAACCAGAATATATGTGCAGCGGATTTCAGACAACGTGCTGTAAACACGTTTAATGATGCACCGTCTACCGTGAGAGAAAAGATATTTGAAGACCTTGAAGACTGTTGCGCAAAATCAAAAAATTAAAATCGTACAGTCGACGTTGATTTATTTAAGCAGCAAACGGACTTCACACCAAACAGGGACAAGACAGACAGGAGCAGGACGTACAGAGAAAATGCTACAGACACAGCAGCAGTTGTAATGCTTTATTTCTCAGCATATACAAATATAATAGAATATTAGATTGCCTCTGTATAGAAGTTCTTGACATTCTGCGATTTTTACCACAGTATGAGTCACATACAGAGCAGAGCAGCTGCTTCAGATCCGACACCGGTGATCGCTCGAGGATACACGGCGTAGCTCTGCAGCGTGCGGCACGTCGGTGTGCGACCCCTCCCCTGGTACCTGGTGCCTCTGCAGCGCGTCAAACAACTAGAGTAGCTGAAACAACTTTAACCTGATGAGTTGTGATCCCTTGATTTCTTCTGTGGCGCCACCATGAGGTTGGCATTTGTACTTTCTAGATAAAAGTCATTATGTGTGGTACAGATATCCATGGGCCCAGATGATGAATCCCCCACTTTGGAGATTGTCCCTGAACTTTCATATTGTACATATCTCAGCATCTACTGCATGGATTAAAGGTTCAGTGTGTTGAATATAGTGACATCTAGTGGCGAAGTGTCATGTTGCAGCTGAATACGCCGCCACCCTCCAAACATGAAGGCGAACCTGTGGTAGCTTCAGCTGTCATAAAAACTCAAAAGGTTTAGTTTGGCCAGTCTGGGCTACTGTAAAAAAAAACATGGCTGCCTCCGTAGAGAGGACCCCCCCCCCCCCCCCCCCCCCCCCCCCCCCCCCCATGTAAATATAAAGTATTTCAATATAAAGAATTTATAGGCTGGACGACACCAGAAAATGCGTAAAAAGATGTGGAGAGTGAGGTTAAAAAAACCAGGCATCACATTAGAGGTTCTTCTTGTATGAGGCCAACGAAGAGTCGTTTTCTTCCTGGTTACGAAGTCGTGAAAGTGGCTTTTCCCTCATGTTGTGGTTGATGTTGCACGTGGCTGTCTCGAGGAGAGATCTGACACAATGCGAACTGTCAAGGACAACTTTGGTGTTCTTCTGAAGTTCAGCCATCTCACGGAAATGTCAAGAGGCACTTTGAAGAGTCACTGTGAAAGGGTAAGAGAGGAATCCGCTGAGTTCACCGGAGACCGACGTCTGCAGTGCAAAAGTGACAGCGGACATCTTACACCTTCCACTTCACCTATGATCAGAGACACGCAGCTTCTGAGCCCGTTTCATGAAGTTACAGGAGTTGTGGCTCCACGTATTGGCATCTGCTACTTCCTGTCAAAGTGTAGCTTCTGCTGGTTGAAGATTTCTCCAAACTTAAGCATATGAAAAACCTGAGAAGAGGAAGCAAGAAGCGTTTCATTTTGGAAATACTTACGTTATACTCTGACTCAAGACCTGCCATCATAGAAACTGTCTTAAAGGTTCGGGAAACCTGTTTTCTCAATCTGCTTCTTTTCTGCCTGAATACATATTTGGACAGAGACAGCATTTGTGTAATTTTTTCTCTGTACACCAGCCCAGTGGATCTGAAATGAAGCCATGAAGATGCTCTTACAGTACAGATATCAAATTAAAAACGGACCCGCACCACAATTGTCAAGCCCAGACACTTTCCCTTCTACGAAATTTCATTGAAATTTGTTGAGAAGTTCTTACGTAATCCGGCTGACTCCCAAACAAACACCAATTAAATCCCTAGGAGGGTGCACATACCTCCGCCAAGGCTGAAGGCCTATCTCTCCACGTCAAAGCAGTGTTTCCCATAAATTATCTAGGTATATATTCTAGTGTATTCTAATTTTTTCTGCCACCAAAGTGTTTCACTTCTCGTGAAAACAGGATCTCTAGCTTGGTGTTTGCATTCTCTCGTCCATAAAGTTTTTACTGTCCACGCAGACGATCAGAACCTCATAGTTTCAGCTTCTCCCTCTTTCTTCTGTGAACATGTGACTCGGAATCTGCTGCACGTGAGAGAAACATCCTCGTACCACATGCATCCCCGCTGCCACCATGGATTGTATTGTATTAATTATGTGAGAAACACAGCTGAGCAAATTCATTTATTCGATCTAAAAAATGTTACATCTCCCCTGTGACATGTCCCACCCCTCCACAGCCTTCCATGGAAATCAACTGAGTAGTTTTTGTGTAAACCTGCTTACTAATAAACTCGGTTGGAAACATAACCACCTTTGGGGAGGTACTCAATACCCCTGGCCAGTTCTATGTCAGATTACTTGTACTCACTCTGTGTCTGTGATAACGTAACCGAAGACATCATCTTCAGCCTTCTTCCTGCTGTCTTTGACGTCCAGTTGAAGTTCTGGAACATGCATCGTCTTCCTGTGCGGCTCCTCGTACACGAGCGCGGCAGGAGGGGGCGCCACCTCCTTGATCCAGCCCTGCACCTCCGACACCTCCTCAACAGACTGAGCAGCGTCCTTCTTCTGCACCGCTACTCCAACCTGGCTGGTCCGACTCTGGACGTTTTCCAGCCCCACCGGTTGGCCTCTGGGTGTCTCCATGGCAACATCATGCCAGTTTCTTGCTGACGGGGAGGCGTTGAGGGAAGTTTGGTCCAAGAAGGCGAGAAGTTTGGTGAGCAGGCTTCCGTCCTCAGCCTGAAAAACATGTCAAAGAATCGAGAGCGGAAAAAACGTACAGGGTCAGCGAACACAACCTGCATACAACACAAGAAAACCAATTTGCACGTTTTAATTTCAATCTATTATAATAAGTAAGTATGGATCTTGATTTACTTTCACCTTTGTACAGGAGCCGACCTGCAGGTTGTGGGGCTCATTTCCTTCCTCATACAGAATCTTAACTGCTCTGTTCCACAACAATTTAAAGTACAGTAGTAGTAGTTTTTTCCTACTGACTGATGAAGGCTTACCGTGTCCTTCACATTTTGCTGTTCAGCCTCCGTGTGGCGCTCTGTTGGTACAAAGACATAAATTCATTCATTGTGGTTGTATGTCAGAGAGAAAAGGAGAGGAATGAAATGATTTCAATCAAACAGCACCAGAACCGACTCGGAGGTACAGATGGGCACAAACACCTTAAAGACAGTTGTTGGTCTCTATTTCAAGGTTGTAAATTCATCGTTCTGTAATATTTGACTGATTTGTGAATGAAGTATTTAGTTTTTTCACATATTCTTCTACTAAATGCTGCAAAAACATCAGAAGCTGGGCAACAACTTTCCAAGCTCCTAAATAAGCCAGGGCGTAATTTTGCCATGTTGTTCATTACTTTTAGCAATTTGTAAGCTATGAGTTAGGGACATTTAAGCGTAGTTTAAACATTGGTCTCAGTGGACACTGAACCATTAAAACTAGCTGTTTGAACAGAGCTAAACAAGACATCTTTTTATTTTCACATTGATTTTTATGTTAAACTCTAGAGACAAGCTATTTGAACACTGCTTTTTAGTTTAGTCCAGCCTTCACACTTCTGCATGTACTATCGACTTGCTTACCGGCTTTCGCTCAATACTTTTAATTGTGTAAAAACACAAAATAATTCACCATAAAATTACCTTGAAGCTCTGCCGGACACAATAGGAGTGCTCCCCTGAGGTTTCAGCGTTGGAGCATTTGCCAACAATTCTCCTCTTCCTCATCTCTGGCAGCCGCCTCCGCCTCTTTTTCTTCTTCCTCATCATTCCTCAGCTCTCCCAGGTCTCTTGGTCTAGTTCTAGCCTGCGTCAGGTCCCTGTTTAGTCCTTGGTCCTTGTCGACCACCTGCAGAGCGTCAGCTATCAGGCTGGACAGCTGATCCAGGTCATGCAGCGACAGGTTGTCCACGTCCACATGCTGCCTTCCAACGTTCTTCAAAACTTTCTCAATGAACCTCTCTGGAGGAAAGACAGAGGTAAAATCATCGAGTCAGACAGAGACAAGAAAAACAACAGCAGCATTGGTTGTCTGATAAAATCCTTAAACAACATGTTGACAAACAAAACACAGGGTCCATTTTGTTTCCAACAAACCCCATGTCTAACCAGGAATGACATTTCCTGAAAACAGCAAACATGTATATTTCACAGGATTGTATACAATGATAAATGTGTGAATTGTGTCACTAGTAGAGATGAACCTCGAGAGAAGTAACATCTGAAACTGCTTCTCTCGGCCTGACTGAGTCTTACACTGAGGTTCAGCTCGTTGTTTCTGGTTCACTCGCACAGAAAGTTGTGTATTGTTACAACTTTTAGTTCACAACAATTTATTGATGCTGTCACATAAGATTACAGTTAAAATAAAAGGTGCAATGCATCAGGATTATGGTGTGAAGCTGTAGTAGGGACATTGTGAACGTTTAAATGGTCATTATTTCTGTAGAGCTTTTCTAGAATTGACGACCACTCAAAGCTCTTTACAGTACAATATAGTCATCCACCCATTCACACACACAGCAGCGTGTATACAGAGGAAAATACGATACTGCAGTTTTAATAGTTGAATTAAAGTTTAACCCTCTCTATCATAGTTAAAGGATGTTGTGTTGTCGCCCCACTTGGTTTGTTTCTTGGTTTATTGATTAGTTGGTTTGTTTGGCTTGTTTGTTTGTTTGTGGATTTGTTGGTTCAAGGGGCAGATCCAGGATTTTTCAAGAGTTCCATATTTTGAACAATTTTCCCAGGGAATGCATAGTTCCAGATGAGGAGGGGCTCTACTGAGGACCATTCTACTTTATCAATGTTTTAACTAATAAAAAGTAAAATGTAAATAAAATGAGGAACAAAGTCATCAACAAACCCAAAAGTGTCAACATGTATTATACAACTCAAATCAAATCAAAGTTTGAATCCAGGTTTCATCGTAAAGTGCTGCTCCTGTTACCGGAATGTGGAAAAGCTTGATAACCCTCCACCTTCTTCATACTTTGAAACACACCCAGCTCTGTTTTTTCTCCATTTGTTTCCTCGTCCTCTTCCCTTCACGTCACAACTTGGAGATGAACCAACATGTGGTGATGTGCCCGAGCTGACAGGAGCTCACAGTTACACTTCTAACACAGTGCGACTCAGACAGTCATTATCACTGAGAGGGGAAATGATCAGAGATTAAAAAACTAAAACAGGCATCTGTAGGAGCAGGCTCTTCTCTAATATGACACAGTTTGTCTATGTTTTCAAATGTAACTGAAATTGAGGAACAAAGTCATCAACAAACCAGAGTTGTTTACCAATTCTTTTTTGTAAAGTGCTGCTCCTCTTACTGGAATCTGAAAAAGCTTGATAAGCCTCCGTCTTCGTACACACCCAGTTCTATTCAGTCCATATATTTCCTCATTCTCTTCCCATCACATGTACATTTCAAAGTTGGGTGGAACCAACAAGGCGACAACAAGTTTGTCGTGTTGCTTCAGTGTTTCACGTCGTCACCTCACGGACAGACGGTCCTGGGTCGTACAGTTTGAATCCAGACTGGATCAAAACTTCTTGACACCAAATTTGTCCGAGGTTTAACCCACAAAACAAACTTTGCTGCTTGAAGAGGTTTTGTAATTTCTGCAGAGTTCAAACAGTAAACGGTAAAAACACTCAGGATCAGGTTCCTGACGACTGGGATCGATTCTTTGCTCCGTCACAGACAAACTTCATCAACTGTTTCAGAACAGAAAGAACTTTGGTGTCACTTGTATTATATAGAAACAGTTTGAGCAGTTTATCATTTTCTTTGATAGAAGCTGAACAGTTGTTGACATGGTTCCTTTGCTCTTTGTCATTGTTCTTCTTCAGAACTCCATTAACTTCACTGTGAGTCTGTATCATCTCTGGCTGCATGTGCTGTTGTCACAGCTCAGCTCAACACTGAGGGGACAGAGCTTTAGAAACAAGAGTCTGAGACTCTGAAACAACCTGAGGAAATATAGCAGGCTGAGTCAGAAGCTTCCTTTGAATCCAAACTTCAAACCGGCTGTTATCGTACCACGATTTGATCTCATTCTAGTTTTTAAAGTGTGGTCATGATTACATTTCTGTCACCTGTAGTGTTTTTATACTTTGACTCTTTCATACGTGTGTTTTAATGTATTGTAGCGGTTGGTGAGCCGGTCGCTCTGATTGGACAGCATGTTGCAAAGGCTCATGGGACTGTTATGTGTTAGGCGATGTTTAGCCGTTTTGACTGATATTTGGTTGATGGTTAGACTTGGTTCATGTGGGTTTTGTGTGTTTGCTTTTGTTGGGTGGTAATGTGTTTATTTAGGTTCACTTGTGCAACCACCATGACTGTGAAATGTAGTGTCTGTGATGGGGTCGAGTCACTGTTCATATGAGAATGTTAATGTTAAGTGTAAATAAACCATTCAACTTGCTGTCGTGCGGTGAATGGGACGTAAGTCAAGAGCTTTGAAGAGAGTTCCCTTTGCAGCCTTTACATTCTCACACGCACTGTGTGTGTCGGAAGTGGGATGGAGAAAGAAATCAAAGAATGAGAAGAGGCCATTCAGCTGAACTTTTCCTTGGTTCAAAACTTGGTACAGACCCAAATGGCTTCGGAGACATTGTCCTACACTACCTGATGGTTCCAGTGCACCACCGCTCTATCGCCCCCTAGAGGAGAGGAGGACTGCCCCTGCTCGCACACTGCTGCACGCACCTGATGGTGAGCCATCACAATGCTATAATGCTGCTCCTGCTAAAGAACCTCCATCGCTGATGATCCCCCTAAGCCTGTCACACCTTGCTGCTACACCTAAGTCACCAGCAAAGCTGCCCAAGTACAACGGGTTGAAACCGCTAGAACCGTACCTCTCCCAAGTTCAACTAGCAGCATCGCACAGCTGCTGGGGCAACAAAGAGGCTGCCACACACTTGGCCCTGGCATTGGAAGAAAAGGCATTACAAGTGCTGCTTGACCTCCCCCCAGCAGAACAGCCGGACCTCCATGACCTGATCAAAGTACTACAGAGGTGATTCGGGGAGGTGGCCCCTCACCGATCAGAGCAGAGAGCAACTGGCCAGCCTCCACCATCAGGTGGGAGAGGGCCTGGGTGCTTTCGCCGCAGATGTGCAGGTGTATGCTCATCATGGTTACCCCCAATTTGAAACCACTGCCCAAGAGGAGCTGGCCAGCATGTCCGCCTTGCCATGCCCCGTTCTCTTGGCGAGGCCCTTCATGAAGCTGAATGAGCAGAAGGGGTGCTCTCCACACAGTCTACCCAGCAGAGAGCCCCATCTCCCAGACTAAAGGTCAGGGCAGCCATCAGTGCCACTGAAGAGGAAGAGCCTGAGGAGATCTGTCAAGTCCGGCCTCAAACGTTGCAGTCCGGGTTGGAGACCAGGAGCTTAAGAGTGAGCTCTGGCTTACCAAAATCCAAGACCCGTGCATCATCGGCCTTGACTTACTTACCCGCTGGAGAGCTCGGGTTGATGTGTCAGGGAAACCCATAACCCTCGGCAAAGAGACTGCCACTCCAGTCTGGTCAAAAGAGAAAAAACCTGTCAAGAGACCATCAACCAATCCCTCAAGCAGCCACTGCACAGCAGGCATTGAGTTCCTGTACCGCAATGGCCACCATCAGCCCTGCAAAACCACAACCTGCTTCAACTTCAATCACACAGCTTGCCGTCGATCCCCCACCTGAAACAGCCATGGCCAATCAGAACGTATGGCAGCTCAGCAGTGATGGCCTCGACCCCCAACAGCGCCACCAGTTATAATGCCTTCTAAATGACTACATGGACATCTTCGATGTTAGAGACGAAGACTGCAGGCAGACTGGGCTGGTCCAGCACAGTATCAAGACGGGCTCCGCCCAGCCCATCCACCTACGCCCCCATAGGCTGGCCCTTGCTAAACGACAGGCAGTGGAGGACAAAATCCTTGAGATGGCTGCTGCTGGGGTGATTGAGCCTTCCAACAGCCCATGGGCAGCTCCGGCAGTCTTGGTAATGAAGAAGGATGGCAGCTGGCGTGTCTGTGTGGATTATCGCCAGTTGAATGTCACAAAGAAGGACTGTTATTCATTCCCTTGCATAGATGATATCCTTGACTATTTCTCGGGGTCCAGCTGGCTCACTTCCCTTGACCTGCGAAGTGGCTACTGGCAGGTGGAGTTGGCTCCCGAGGCAAGACCAAAGACTTCCTTCACCATCGGACAGGGGCTAGGGCAGTTCCGTGTCATGCCATTTGGACTCTGCAACGCCTCAGCAAATTTTGAGAGGTTAATGGAGAGGGTCCTGGTGGGTGTACCCAGGAGCCGTTGTGTTGTGTACCTTGATGACCTGCTGGTGCATGCCAGCGACTTCAAAAGAGCCCTGGCCAACCTGCGCAAAGTCCTGACTGCCTTCCGCCAGGCTGGGCTGCAGCTGAACCCTGCAAAGTGTCACCTGCTGACGAGGGAGACAGAGTTCCTGGGACATGTTGTCAGCGCTCAAGGCGTGGCAACCAACAAAGCAAAAGTGGCTGCTGTCGGAGATTGGCCACCCAATGCCTATGTCAGTGAACTGCGCAGCTTCCTGGGCCGGGCCTCATACTACCGCCGCTTTGTTCGAGACTTTGCCATCATCGCCAGCCCACTCCACCGCCTGACAGAAAAGGGACGTCCATTCAACTGGGATGACACCTGTGCTGCAACCTTCACCCGACTCAAGGTAACCCTCACTGAAGCCCCGGTCGTAGGCTACCCCGATGCCCAAAAGCCTTTCATAGTGGACACTGATGCCAGTAATGTGGGGATCGGGGCTGTCCTTTAGCAGGAGGGAGGAGATGGGGAGCGCGCTGTGGCCCACTTCAGTCGTGCACTGAGTTGGGCAGAGAGGAACTACTGTGTCACCCGTCGCGAGTTGTAATTTTCTTCTACTAAATGCTGCAAAAACATCAGAAGCTGGGAAACAACTATGCACTTCCAAGTCTATTAGTTAGGGACATTTAAGCGTAGTTTAAACATTTAAATGTTTAAACGTTCCATTCCGACGTTCTTCAAAACTTTCTCAATGAACCTCTCTGGAGGAAAGACAGAGGTAAAATCATCGAGTCAGACAGAGACAAGAAAAACAACAGCAGCATTGGTTGTCTCATAAAATCCTTAAACAACATGTTGACAAACAAAACACAGGGTCCATTTTGTTTCCAACAAACCCCATGTCTAACCAGGAATGACATTTCCTGAAAACAGCAAACATGTATTTCACAGGATTGTATACAATGATAAAGGTGTGAATTGTGTCACTAGTAGAGATGAACCTCGAGAGAAGTAACGTCTGAAACTGCTTCTCTCGGCCTGACTGAGTCTTACACTGAGTTTCAGCTCGTTGTTTCTGGTTCACTCGCACAGAAAGTTGTGTATTGTTACAACTTTTAGTTCACAACAATGTATTGATGCTGTCACATAAGATTATAGTTAAAATAAAAGGTGCAATGCATCAGGATTCATGGTGTGAAGCTGTAGTAGGGACATTGTGAACGTTTAAATGGTCATTATTTCTGTAGCGCTTTTCTAGACTTGACGACCACTCAAAGCTCTTTACAGTACAATATGGTCATCCACCCATTCACACACACAGCAGCGTGTATACAGAGGAAAATACGATACTGCAGTTTTAATAGTTGAATTAAAGTTTAACCCTCTCTATCATAGTTAAAGGATGTTGTGTTGTCGCCCCTGTCGGTCAGTCACTTGGTTTGTTTGTTGGTTTATTGATTAGTTGGTTTGTTTGGCTTGTTTGTTTGTTTGTGGATTTGTTGGTTCAAGGGGCAGATCCAGGATTTTTCAACAGTTCGATATTTTGAACAATTTCCCCAGGGAATGCATAGTTCCAGATGAGGAGGGGCTCTACTGAGGACCATTCTACTTTATCAATGTTTTAACTAATAAAAAGTCAAATGTAAATAAAATGAGGAACAAAGTCATCAACAAACCCAAAAGTGTCAACATGTATTATACAACTCAAATCAAATCAAAGTTTTAATCCAGGTTTCATTGTAAAGTGCTGCTCCTGTTACCGGAATGTGGAAAAGCTTGATAACCCTCCACCTTCTTCATACTTTGAAACACACCCAGCTCTGTTTTTTCTCCATTTGTTTCCTCGTCCTCTTCCCTTCACGTCACAACTTGGAGATGAACCAACATGTGGTGATGTGCCCGAGCTGACAGGAGCTCACAGTTACACTTCTAACACAGTGCGACTCAGACAGTCATTATCACTGAGAGGGGAAATGATGCAGAGATTAAAAAACTAAAATCAGGCATCTGTAGGAGGCTCTTCTCTAATATGACACAGTTTGTCTATGTTTTCAGATTTAAATAAAATTGAGGAACAAAGTCATCAACAAAACCCAGAGTTGTTTACCAATTCTTTTTTGCAAAGTGCTGCTCCTCTTACTGGAATCTGAAAAAGCTTGATAAGCCTCCGTCTTCGTACACACCCAGTTCTAATCTGTCCATATATTTCCTCATTCTCTTCCCATCACATGTACATTTCAAAGTTGGGTGGAACCAACAAGGCGACAACAAGTTTGTCGTGTTGCTTCAGTGTTTCACGTCGTCACCTCACGGACAGGCGGTCCTGGGTCGTACAGTTTGAATCCAGACTGGATCCAAACTTCTTGACACCAAATTTGTCCGAGGTTTAACCCACAAAACAAACTTTGCTGCTTGAAGAGGTTTTGTAGTTTCTGCAGAGTTCAAACAGTAAACGGTAAAAACACTCAGGATCAGGTTCCTGACGACTGGGATCGATTCTTTGCTCCGTCACAGACAAACTTCATCAACTGTTTCAGAACAGAAAGAACTTTGGTGTCACTTGTATTATATAGAAACAGTTTGAGCAGTTTATCATTTTCTTTGATAGAAGCTGAACAGTTGTTGACATGGTTCCTTTGCTCTTTGTCGTTGTTCTTCTTCAGAACTCCATTAACTTCACTGTGAGTCTGTATCATCTCTGGCTGCATGTGCTGTTGTCACAGCTCAGCTCAACACTGAGGGGACAGAGCTTTAGAAATAAGAGTCTGAGACTCTGAAACAACCTGAGGAAATATAGCAGGCTGAGTCAGAAGCTTCCTTTGAATCCAAACTTCAAACCGGCTGTTATCGTACCACGATTTGATCTCATTCTAGTTTTTAAAGTGTGGTCATGATTACATTTCTGTCACCTGTAGTGTTTTTATACTTTGACTCTTTCATACGTGTGTTTTAATGTATTGTAGCGGTCGGTGAGCCGGTCGCTCTGATTGGACAGCATGTTGCAAAGGCTCATGGGACTGTTATGTGTTAGGCGATGTTTAGCCGTTTTGACTGATATTTGGTTGATGGTTAGACTTGGTTCATGTGGGTTTTGTGTGTTTGCTTTTGTTGGGTGGTAATGTGTTTATTTAGGTTCACTTGTGCAACCACCATGACTGTGAAATGTAGTGTCTGTGATGGGGTCGAG
The DNA here is from genome assembly GCA_006182925.3 of Reinhardtius hippoglossoides. Taxonomy (NCBI): domain Eukaryota; kingdom Metazoa; phylum Chordata; class Actinopteri; order Pleuronectiformes; family Pleuronectidae; genus Reinhardtius; species Reinhardtius hippoglossoides. The sequence goes on along the minus strand of CM031680.1, from coordinate 1,663,597 downwards.
TCACTGTTCATATGAGAATGTTAATGTTAAGTGTTAATAAACCATTCAACTTGCTGTCGTGCGGTGAATGGGACGTAAGTCAAGAGCTTTGAAGAGAGTTCCCTTTGCAGCCTTTACATTCTCACACGCACTGTGTGTGTCGGAAGTGGGATGGAGAAAGAAATCAAAGAATGAGAAGAGGCCATTCAGCTGAACTTTTCCTTGGTTCAAAACTTTGCACAGACCCAAATGGCTTCGGAGACATTGTCCTACACTTCCTGATGGTTCCAGTGCACCACCGCTCTATCGCCCCCTAGAGGAGAGGAGGACTGCCCCTGCTCGCACACTGCTGCCCGCACCTGATGGTGAGCCATCACAATGCTATAATGCTGCTCCTGCTAAAGAACCTCCATCGCTGATGATCCCCTAAGCCTGTCACACCTTGCTGCTACACCTAAGTCACCAGCAAAGCTGCCCAAGTACAACGGGTTGAAACCGCTAGAACCGTACCTCTCCCAAGTTCGACTAGCAGCATCGCACAGCTGCTGGGGCAACAAAGAGGCTGCCACACACTTGGCCCTGGCATTGGAAGAAAAGGCATTACAAGTGCTGCTTGACCTCCCCCCAGCAGAACAGCCGGACCTCCATGGCCTGATCAAAGTACTACAGAGGTGATTCGGGGAGGTGGCCCCTAACCGATCAGAGCAGAGAGCAACTGGCCAGCCTCCACCATCAGGTGGGAGAGGGCCTGGGTGCTTTCGCCGCAGATGTGCAGGTGTATGCCCATCATGGTTACCCCCAATTTGATGCCACTGCCCAAGAGGAGCTGGCCAGCATGTCCGCCTTGACATGCCCCGTTCTCTTGGCGAGGCCCTTCATGAAGCTGAATGAGCAGAAGGGGTGCTCTCCACACAGTCTACCCAGCAGAGAGCCCCATCTCCCAGACTAAAGGTCAGGGCAGTCATCGATGACGCTGAAGAGGAAGAGCCTGAGGAGATCTGTCAAGTCCGGCCTCAAACGTTGCAGTCCGGGTTGGAGACCAGGAGCTGAAGAGTGAGCTCTGGCTTGCCAAAATCCAAGACCCGTGCATCATCGGCCTTGACTTACTTACCCGCTGGAGAGCTCGGGTTGATGTGTCAGGGAAACCCATAACCCTCGGCAAAGAGACTGCCACTCCAGTCTGGTCAAAAGAGAAAAAACCTGTCAAGAGACCATCAACCAATCCCTCAAGCAGCCATTGCACAGCAGGCATTGAGTTCCTGTACCCCGCTGGCCACCATCAGCCCTGCAAAACCACAAACTGCTTCAACTTCAATCACACAGCTTGCCGTCGATCCCCCACCTGAAACAGCCATGGCCAATCAGAACTTATGGCAGCTCAGCAGTGATGGCCTCGACCCCCAACAGCGCCACCAGTTATAATGCCTTCTAAATGACTACATGGACATCTTCAATGTTAGAGATGTAGACTGCAGGCAGACTGGGCTGGTCCAGCACAGTATCAAGACGGGCTCCGCCCAGCCCATCCACCTACGCCCCCATAGGCTGGCCCTTGCTAAACGACAGGCAGTGGAGGACAAAATCCTTGAGATGGCTGCTGCTGGGGTGATTGAGCCGTCCAACAGCCCATGGGCAGCTCCGGCAGTCTTGGTAATGAAGAAGGATGGCAGCTGGCGTGTCTGTGTGGATTATCGCCAGTTGAATGTCACAAAGAAGGACTGTTATTCATTCCCTTGCATAGATGATATCCTTGACTATTTCTCGGGGTCCAGCTGGCTCACTTCTCTTGACCTGCGAAGTGGCTACTGGCAGGTGGAGTTGGCTCCCGAGGCAAGACCAAAGACTTCCTTCACCATCGGACAGGGGCTAGGGCAGTTCCGTGTCATGCCATTTGGACTCTGCAACGCCTCAGCAAATTTTGAGAGGTTAATGGAGAGGGTCCTGGTGGATGTACCCAGGAGCCGTTGTGTTGTGTATCTTGATGACCTGCTGGTGCATGGCAGCGACTTCAAAAGAGCCCTGGCCAACCTGCGCAAAGTCCTGACTGCCTTCCGCCAGGCTGGGCTGCAGCTGAACCCTGCAAAGTGTCACCTGCTGACGAGGGAGACAGAGTTCCTGGGACATGTTGTCAGCGCTCAAGGCGTGGCAACCAACAAAGCAAAAGTGGCTGCTGTCGGAGATTGGCCACCCAATGCCTATGTCAGTGAACTGCGCAGCTTCCTGGGCCGGGCCTCATACTACCGCCGCTTTGTTCGAGACTTTGCCATCATCGCCAGCCCACTCCACCGCCTGACAGAAAAGGGACGTCCATTCAACTGGGATGACACCTGTGCTGCAACCTTCACCCGACTCAAGGTAACCCTCACTGAAGCCCCGGTCGTAGGCTACCCCGATGCCCAAAAGCCTTTCATAGTGGACACTGATGCCAGTAATGTGGGGATCAGGGCTGTCCTTTAGCAGGAGGGAGGAGATGGGGAGCGCGCTGTGGCCCACTTCAGTCGTGCACTGAGTTGGGCAGAGAGGAACTACTGTGTCACCCGTCGCGAGTTGTAATTTTCTTCTACTAAATGCTGCAAAAACATCAGAAGCTGGGAAACAACTATGCACTTCCAAGTCTATTAGTTAGGGACATTTAAGCGTAGTTTAAACATTTAAATGTTTAAACGTTCCATTCCGACGTTCTTCAAAACTTTCTCAATGAACCTCTCTGGAGGAAAGACAGAGGTAAAATCATCGAGTCAGACAGAGACAAGAAAAACAACAGCAGCATTGGTTGTCTCATAAAATCCTTAAACAACATGTTGACAAACAAAACACAGGGTCCATTTTGTTTCCAACAAACCCCATGTCTAACCAGGAATGACATTTCCTGAAAACAGCAAACATGTATATTTCACAGGATTGTATACAATGATAAATGTGTGAATTGTGTCACTAGTAGAGATGAACCTCGAGAGAAGTAACGTCTGAAACTGCTTCTCTCGGCCTTACTGAGCTTACACTGAGTTTCAGCTCGTTGTTTCTGGTTCACTCGCACAGAAAGTTGTGTATTGTTACAACTTTTAGTTCACAACAATTATTGATGCTGTCACATAAGATTATAGTTAAATAAAGGTGCATGCTCAGGATTCATGGTGTGAAGCTGTAGTAGGGACATTGTGAACGTTTAAATGGTCATTATTTCTGTAGCGCTTTTCTAGACTTGACGACCACTCAAAGCTCTTTACAGTACAATATGGTCATCCACCCATTCACACACACAGCAGCGTGTATACAGAGGAAAATACGATACTGCAGTTTTAATAGTTGAATTAAAGTTTAACCCTCTCTATCATAGTTAAAGGATGTTGTGTTGTCGCCCCACTTGGTTTGTTTGTTGGTTTATTGATTAGTTGGTTTGTTTGGCTTGTTTGTTTGTTTGTGGATTTGTTGGTTCAAGGGGCAGATCCAGGATTTTTTCAACAGTTCGATATTTTGAACAATTTCCCCAGGGAATGCATAGTTCCAGATGAGGAGGGGCTCTACTGAGGACCATTCTACTTTATCAATGTTTTAACTAATAAAAAGTAAAATGTAAATAAAATGAGGAACAAAGTCATCAACAAACCCAGAGTTGTTTACCAATTCTTTTTTGTAAAGTGCTGCTCCTCTTACTGGAATCTGCAGAAGCTTGATAAGCCTCCGTCTTCGTACACACCCAGTTCTATTTGGTAAAGTGCTGCTCCTCTTACTGGAATCTGCAGAAGCTTGATAAGCCTCCGTCTTCGTACACACCCAGTTCTATTTGGAAAAGTCCTGTTCTTACTAGAATCTGCAGAAGCTTGATAAGCCTCCGTCTTCGTACACACCCAGTTCTATTTGGAAAAGTCCTGTTCTTACTAGAATCTGCAGAAGCTTGATAAGCCTCCGTCTTCGTACACACCCAGTTCTATTTGGAAAAGTCCTGTTCTTACTAGAATCTGCAGAAGCTTGATAAGCCTCTGTCTTCGTACACACCCAGTTCTATTCTGTCCATATATTTCCTCATTCTCTTCCCATCACATGTATATTTAAAGGATGGGTGGAACCAACAAGGCTGAAGTGTCAGAGCTGACAGACCTCATTCACTGCAGAGACACAGACCGGAGCTCAAACTAACACAGTGAAACTGTCATTGGTCATCGTCACTGAGGAATGAATTGGAGCAGCAAGAAAATCAACTGGACAAAGAAACGTTCTGCTGTTCGATCTGTCTGGATCTGCTGAAGGGTCCGGTGACTACTGGCTGTGGACACAGCTACTGTGAGAGCTGTATTAACACCCACTGGGACAAAGAGGAGGAGAGAGGACGCTACAGCTGCCCTCAGTGTAGACAGACCTTCACACCGAGGCCTGTCCTGGAGAAAAGCACCATGGAAGCTGGTTTAGTGGAGGCGATGGAGAAGACTGGACTCCAAGATGCACCAGCTGAGCCAAAGATCGGAGATGCACAACCAAAGACCAGAGCTGACTTCTTAAGATATTCACAGAGAATCACACTGGATCCAAACACAGTAAACAAATATCTGTCATTATCTGAGGGAAACAGAAAAGTAACACGTATGAGTAAAGATCAGTCTTATTCTAATCACCCAGACAGATTCACTAATAAATGTCAGGTCCTGAGTAGAGAGAGTCTGACTGGACGTCATTACTGGGAGGTGGAGTTGGGGGGGAGAGAAGTAGTTGGTGTAGCAGTCACAGACAAGAATATCAGCAGAGCAGGAGACTCAGGTGAATGTAGATTTGGATTCTATGATAAATCTTGGATGTTACTTTGTAATGGAAACAGTTATGAAATTGTTGACAAAGGGATAAACACTCCAGTGTCAGATCCTGTGTCCTCCAGAGTAGGAGTGTACCTGGATCACAGTGCAGGTGTTCTGTCCTTCTACAGAGTCTCTTCCTCTGACACCATGACTCTCCTCCACAGAGTCAAGACCAAATTCACTCAGCCTCTCTATGCTGGAGTTTGGGTTTATCATTATGGATCCACAGCTGAGTTCCGTTCAGCTGTGTCACAGGTCAGAGGTCGACTACAGGACATTCTGAGTGAGACACAGATTTTACAGATTGTGTCTCAAGTGGATGTTTTACTGCCACAACCAGAGCCAGAGACCAGAGCTGACTTCTTAAGATATTCACAGGAAATCACACTGGATCCAAACACAGTAAACAGACGTCTGTTATTATCTGAGGGAAACAGGAAAGTAACATGTATGAGTAAAGATCAGTCTTATTCTGATCACCCAGACAGATTCACTGTTTATCCTCAGGTCCTGAGTAGAGAGAGTCTGACTGGACGTTGTTACTGGGAGGTGGAGGTGGAGGTGGAGGTGGGGGGGGGAGGAGTTGAAGTAGCAGTCACATACAAGAATATCAGCAGAGCAGGAGGCTCAGATGAATGTGGATTTGGATACAATGATAAATCTTGGTCATTATCTTGTTATGGAAACAGATATATCTTTTATTACAACAGCATCAAGACTCTAGTGTCAGGTCCTCTGTCCTCCAGAGTAGGAGTGTACCTGGATCACAGTGCAGGTGTTCTGTCCTTCTACAGAGTCTCTGACACCATGACTCTCCTCCACAGAGTCCAGACCACATTCACTCAGCCTCTCTATGCTGGACTTACGGTTTATTATCCTGGAGCCACAGCTGAGTTCTGTAAACTCAAATAGACTCGAGTCATTAAAAGCAGTGATTTAGATTCTGTGTTTAATCTTTAACTTCTTTTGTTTCCATGTTTGTTGATCAAAGTTCGTCGTGGTGACGTTTCTGCTCCACAGAGATCAGCTGTCAATCAAACACTGACCTTCCTGTATTACACATATTCAGTTCTCACTTTGTAAAGACAGAAATCTATAATTACACTGACATGAATGTGTTTGAAAGAACTGATGTTGCTGTTGTTTTCTAAATCAAAGTATAAATCAGGTTGTGTGATGTTTTAGAACCTGTGTTGATCCTGATCCTCATCAATGAGATGATTATTTGTTCTTTTCTTTTCCACACGGAGGTGAAACCAACTGATTGTGTGTCCATGAACTCACTGAACAAGAGTCACTGAACAGACTTTACTGATGAAATGTGTGAACGAACTGAAAGTTTGAATAAAGAATAATGTTGCCTAATGTGTTTTTTCTTCTTCTCTGTATTTATGAGCGTGGTCTTTCAGTTTGAGATCGAGACTTATTGATTTAGTGAAGTGAAGCAGGTTACCAACATCCAGTAGGTCTTGTAAGCTTTAAGCCCAAATTTCCGTTGAATACTTCAAATGAAGACATAACAGGAACACAACACCCAAACTACAGTTGACATTATTTCAAAGTAAAGTGACCTGATTGAAATTCAAATGAATGTGAATCAAATCCTCTGTGTTTTCAACATTCAGAGTTAAAGATAAAAGATGTGTTTGTCTGAGAGCGCTCGATGATGAGATCGTGTGTTGCCTGATCTCCAGCCAAGCTCTACGTCTCAGTATAAACACACTGGTGAGTTTCTGATGTTAAAAACACGTACCGTCCACAGACGAGAGCGGCTCCTTGGCTGAAGCCCCTTGAGTTCTCCCCATCTTCACGAGCCTGGAATTCGATGTCTCTTTTCTGAGCCCAGGATTTTCTACTCCGCTGCTGAAGGAGGGCCTCAGGCGAGACGAGGGGGCCCCGGGCTCCTCTGGGCTCACCCCACCACCGTGCAGTGACAGACGCCCAGAGAGATACTGCCTCAGGGCGCCCAGGAGAAGGTCGCCCTCCGATTGCGTGGCTAGGAGCTGGTCAACGAGAGGTCTCTGCTTCTCCAGGGGTTGGCGAGATGAAAGTGAGTAGAAGCTGGAGGGAGAGGAGTTTTGAGCCGAAGTCTGGGCCTTGGGGCGATGAACGTCTGCAGGGAGGCCTGACTGGAAACGGTCACTCTGCAAGAAGGAAGACAAGCGCATGCATTCACAGCAACGTTGGTCCATTTGGATATAAAAAGATCACTATGCTCCAGAGAAGGAGATAAACTTGGGATCGATATTCAAATCAAAAGGAGTTTTTAAAGGCTAGAGCAGGAAATTGGACCCCAGTAGTATGCGCATAAGAAAAAGTTGCTTTAGAAAAGAATCGTCTGCTAATTGACTAATATAACAACAAGGATGTTCAGAAGCTAAATGTAAACACGGCCGCAGCGTAAAAGACTTTTCATTATGAAAACATTAACTCTGAGTTTATGGGGTGTCCAGGTCACCAACTGGTTTCTGAGCTGTTGTTCTGAAGCCTCATCATTTTATCCGGCGCCATCTTGAATTTTTAAAACCAGAAGTAACCATATTTGGATGAACGTGGGGGTGGAGCCAGACCGAGAGCTGGAGGACACTGCCCGCCTGCAACCTGCACCCATTGGACGGTACGAGCTGCCAATCACACTGTGGTAACACCCCCCCCAACACATCCGGTGCTTTATGGTCTGTTTGACTCTAAATGATCAGAATTCACAAAATAAACCTCAGACGATTGAAGAAGACTTGAAACTAGAGATTGAGACATAAACTCCTTCGGAAAACTTAACTGACGTATATCATAGAGTTCTATAGAAACTGACTTCTTTTAAAACAAGTGGAGTCATGAATATGTCGCAACCACTTTACTTTGAATCGTAAAAATGAATACATGTGATTTAAATAGTTATATGAAAGGTTTCTTGATCCGTATATTGAAACATATTTAGTGCTTTACGTACAAATTATTTTAAATAAATTTAAACAAATAAGAGAATGAAAATAGATATATTATATATATATATAGTTTAGAGATATAACAAATCAGAACGTGGCTGAATTCCCTGCTCCCACTCGGCTCAGTGAGAGCAGTTCAGTGCAGGCCCCACACGTTGCTTTAGTACGAGACGTTCATTCAACATCTGAACAAAATAATTGTTGACGTGAAAATAAAGCCAATTTTTGAAAAACAAGTTATTAATCCAATTATGCCGTCATATTAGCATATCCATCGGCTGCGATAAAAGCAAATTGTCACTGGCGGCTCCATTAACGCCCACCTGGGAGCACAGAGATGCTACAAGCCGGAGTAACGGTAAAATTATCATAACAATGCCAACATAAACGGTTAACTTCCTCACAGTCGTGGCACTTCTTTATCACTGGTGTGTGCGAGGCCCCTTCTGGTTGCACAGTATATGCAGTTAATTTCCCCCGCACCCTCCAGAGCCCCTTATCCTCCTGTTCCCTTTTTTTGTTTCCACCAAACCTGGAGCCCCGAGCCTCGGCCACAGGCCCCACGTGGTCTTTGGTACAATCCCCCAGCAGGGGGGCGGCCTGTGCGGTCGAGGCGGAGGAACCGGTCACATGGAGAGTCATTAATTAGAGCTGTGAACTCCTGAACCCTCCGCTGGTATTATTTCGCTTTCAACGGTCACGCTGGGAAAAGTCATCAGTTAGGACGGAGAAGCAAGAGCAGAGTGACAGCGAGGGATGACACCGGACCCCCTGCTGTGAAGGTGTGCGAGTCTTTGTGGGAGTTTTTATATGACTGGGTACTTGTTTGAACGTGCGCGGGTGTGTACTGCATGTGCATGTGTGTGCACTTTATTCATAGACAGAGGCAGGTGCACTGTGAACGGAGGGTGGGGCTACATGCAGATGCAGGGGTAAAAAACAAACGCCCCGACTCCTCGTCCCCCTCACACGTGTAAAACTGGGAACAAGAGGAGATGAAGTTAACTGTTAAAAATATACTTCTGATCCAATTGCTTAACAAGCAGGAATGTGGTGAGGAACATTGTGAAGGCACTAAACATCTTTTAAACCGTTTTAATATCACATCAGAACCTAAGCTCAGAAAATCCTGCAAAAACACAACCATCCCTGCAAAAGGAAGAACAGCACAGAGACCCACAGAGACAAAGTGAGCTCCCAGAACTCCCTCACCTGGCCGGGGCCGCTCAGGCTGGCAGAGGACAGCGTCTTGGGGAGGAGGCCGAGACGTTGAAGGTACGACTGCAGGTTTCTGCTGAGCTCCACCTCCACGGGCTTCACTCTCTGGTCCACCGGGTCCATCGCCTCAGCTACCGGCCTGTTAACGACACGCAGAGATGGAGATGAAGAACCATTCACGTTCTGTCTCAACCAATATGGAAAAGACAGGATCCGGTGACCCATGGTGGGAGAGCAACAGAACAGAACCAGTGAAGATTCAACAGGGGAACGTCTGACCTGATGTTACTTTTGTAGACAGGTCCGCTCTGCTGCGGCCTGTAGGGAATCCTCCTCAGCTTGGATAACTCCTTGGACAGAACCTGCTGGGTGGTGTCGTCCTGCCAGGTCAAACCTGCAGACAGAAACACTAATTACCAAAAAACATATCCAGGGGTTGTTTCAAATAAGAAAATAAATATGACTTTAGCATTTCACCCCCAGCAGGAGGGAAGAGGTGTGGACGTCCCCATCACTTATTACAGAGGTATAACTGCATTCATCCTCATTCCTGCGTTGCACCTTTAAATCTTTCTATACTGTTTATCTTTTGCGGGTCGGGGCACAACCTAGACGGGCTGACGACGTGTCGCAGGGCAGACGAGTATCCGAGTCTCCAATTAACCCAACGCTACTTTGCATGACTGTTGATGGTGGGAGGAAGGCGGGGGAAAACATGCAAACTCCACGTAGAAAGTTTATGAGTTAAAAGACGGGTTCTGTAATCCCTTTTTCTTCCGGGTTACATTTGTATCCCCTGGTTGTTAAACTGTCTCTGCACCAGAAGTTAAACATTCTCGTGCGTTTACTGGACTTGGCAAGTGAAGAGCGTCAGCAGCGACAGCGACAGCCACAGAATCTCCTCTGCATTTCAGCGAGTGCACAAAAGGACAAGCCTGATGAGCTGCTGGGGCATTCGCGTCTGTTTCTTATGCTCAACATGCATCCAAACACGGATCCCTGGCAACCGACCAGAGGAGCAGGCGCCAGCACCAGATGGGGTGGCGGAACTAAATGTTCAAGGAAATATGGCCGCAAAGCACAACATGAACCGAGGCATTTGGCAGATGAGCGACGGTGTCATGGAAAGACTGAAGCAATACAGGCTCCAGATGTGATGGTCGAGCACCGAGGACGCAGACTTGAAAATAAGAAGGGAAGCATCACCGCTGCTCTGCCGGCTGTCAACACTCAAGTATCCAGGAAGAAGAGACGCTCGGAGGAGAGGAAAGAGACGCACTGAATATTGACTGACTGAGTTTGTCAAGCAGAACTAAACTGGACTGTGGCAGCAGAAAGAAAAACAGTTTTAAAGCTCACTGGTTAAGAGAAGTCATGTTGAACTCTAACCGTAAAGCAAAGAGACTGGAGGTGAACACACAGCCCCTCCAGATGGTTTCAGGGAACGCTAGAGAGCAGCTCAAGTTCGGTGGAAACTGGTTTACAATTTACCAACAAACAGAAATGAGTGAAAACCGAGGTTATGATAAGAATGAAACTTCCCTTATGATATCAAACATTTTTACAGGGGGGACGTGATAGGATCTCATGGAATCTGGGTCCTGCTGAAACCCACCTAATCTACACAACAAAGTTTAACGTTATTTGATATTCAAGAAACACAACTCGGAGAATGACATCCAAAAATCTAAAATTCTAGTTATTGCAGACCACGTAAATCATATGTTCAATATTCTTTACGCCGCACATTAACTGGTAAGAGAAAGAGTGAATGAATGAATCAAACCCTTCAGGAGAGCAAACACCTTTTTAAAACTATGGTCCAACCAGACCTGCCGCTGCTTATATCTCAATATGATGTTGGACCAGTAATAACAGAAAAGTCAACGTGCACTTCGGCCTCTGAATCTGATGAAATCATCTCGCTCGTTAAAGAACGTTTCAGTCTTTAGACTCCTGCTAAATGAATTATGACCCGACTGCCGCCAATCAGACGTCCGCTTCTCTCTAACAGCTGCACGGCGCGTCAGGCCGGCTTTCGCCATCAAAGAGCCATAAACGGGTCCTTTAACGGCAGCCATGGCGGCTGGGAAAATGGGCGTCAGGGACGGGTGAACAGACGGCATCTGACACTGCAGGTTAATAAACGTTGGAGCACCCCCACCGGGATATTCACGCTTCTCACAGACTGAACCGAGCTGGACAAAGATGCGGGATGTTGTCAGGGCCGAAGCTGCAACTTTCAATCCAGAGGGAGCAACAGAAAATGAGCTTCATCTGCGAGACGACCAATAATACAGAGAGGAGGTCAGAGGTCAGAGGTCACAGAGGCAGGGCAGGAAACCTGTCTTGTTGATGTTGATGACGAAAATGGATGAAATTCTCTCAACTGTCCAATGAGCTGTTCTCACAGATCTCTGCCTCCCTCTAGTGATACACTACGATAACAGCAACTTGTTTCACCAGGAGATTCCACCTCCACAGAAGAGAAGGTATTTTCACCTCCGTCCATTTGCTTGTTAGCTAAATGTACCGGATGGATTTCCACGACGCTTGGAAGGATGAGGTACGGGGTCGGGGGAAGAAGTCGTTCAGCGTGTGTAAAATGTCCCCGTGATGTAAAAGTGATATTTAAAAGTCCTTTAGATGCTCACACATGTTGGTGCTGTTCCATGTTTGTCTTGCAGTGACGGGAAGGATTGGCTCTCTCCTCCCACCCCTCACAGATTTATAACTCCTTACTAACATTGTGAGTTCAGGGTATTATCTCCACTTCCCTCTGAAGGAGTGTTTTCTACTAGGCTTGAAAATAAAACAACAGCTTCGTCCTTCAAGCCTGTTCAGTCTGTAAAGGTTCTTTCAACCAAAGACTGAACGTGTGTTTTATCCAGGATTCATTTCTGTTGTCAATCAGTCTGTGAACTCAGGAGCTGTCTCCAGATGGGAGAAGACGTCCCTTCAGTTTAGCACATTAAACTTCACTGCAGCTGCGGTGAGAAAACCTTTCATAAATCCGTTATAATATTTCTGCTGAAGGAGAGTAAATTGGTGGCCAAATAAAAGTCTGGATCTAGCAGATTAAAATGTGCAGCTGAGATAATGTGGATTCAAATCACGAGTTTGTATGTTTCTTTAATAGTTTTAGATCTTTAGAAGACGCTGAGTGACGCTCATGCAGCTTTTAAACCAAAAGACAAACTTATTATTTTTAAATAACTAAATTTCATACACACACACACATATAAATTTGATTTCATGTAACTGCTAAAATGCTGTTATCAGACTTCTGCTAAACTCTCTTCCATAATCGTTGACTTCACTCGTGTCTGTTTGTTGGTTGGTTTGTTTTACTTGTTGTGAGCTAAGGTTACACATAACTCGGAAGTTAATAACTCATATTCATTAAATACACACATTGGGATGGGGAAAGCGAAGGAGACGTCTGCAGGAGACTGACCTCTGTTGGACAGCTTCTCCAGCAGCATCCTGAAGCGCTGCACTACGGACGTGGAGACATCGTAGGTGTAAACCTCCCTCACCGGAACCGAGTGACACTTCCCGAACACGCCATCTGTGAACACGCAGAACACACGCTTAGAGCAGGGAATCGAACACGCAGAACACACGCTTAGCGCAGGGAATCGAACACGCGAAAAAATAAAATAAAGTAACTTAAAAGGATGACGCTCATGTAAAGTAGAAGTACGTAGATAAATGTATTTGGTCACTGTGAAAATACTGAGGTGTTCCTATGCTACAATTGCGTGGTGTCCATTCTAATCATCCTACACGTTTGTGGTTGTTCTCTCACTGGATGTCTGCATGTGTGAATGTGTACATGGGAGAGTGTGTGTTTGTTGTGTTGCGTAACGACACTCCTACATCCTAATTCAGGCCTCTCGTCTTCAAATAGCCGCCGCGTCACTGTGGTCGTCTCAATCAAACTGCGAGCTCCATTTAACGGGCGGCTGAGGATGACCGGCGGCTGGGCCACGCTGCCGTCAACTCAGATCTTTCACTCGGGCCAAATTCTGTTGTTTACAAATGAGTCAGGGGACGGGGATGAGCTGTGGAGTGACGCCGAGCAGGGAGATACGTGAGGAGGACGTCTGGATTCCTGACTGACCAGGGCTGTGAGGATTCTGCGACCGAGGCCGAAACACGCCGCCACAGTAAAACTGAACATCTCAGCTTGATTTTGAATGGGAGGAAGTGGAAACGTCCATCTGTATTTACATTTAGGATTCACCGTCAAGTTTTTGATCTGTTTCCGAAACCTTCCTGTACAAGTCCAGCCTCTCCCTCACTGCACAGAACACTTTCATCCCTGCACCTTCCAGGATTGTCATCTGAATGATCCCTCTTTATTAAACCCATCTGTAGCTTTGTCATCTGCAGCACTGCTTGGGTTCAACCGTCCAGTTCTGCTTGAAGACTCTTTCAAACAATCAATTAAATCACCACCTCCGAGAACCTAACGAGTTAATCTTCAGAGCTCAAGACTGATCTTTGGCAAAAAAGGACACTGCACTAGTCCCTGAACCTGATCTACTTACGGTCATGATCCAGATCTGGTGAATCTTACCTTAATCAGCTCAGTTTGCTCCAAACGGCAGAGCATCCGCTTCTTCTTCCTCATTTTGTACCAGAGTGCAACAAGGACCAGACCCAGAGAACACCTCCACACCACAGGCCTCTCGTTTCCCAGCCTCTGTGTCTCCCAGAAGCAACATCTGGAATTATCCCTCATAATTACACTTTACATGCATAAATCTGCAGCTTCCACGACCACGGGCCTGTAATTCAGAGCCAGACGCGTCTTCTCGTGATTTATGGTCCAGAGTAGAGCAGAATGAGGATTCATGGGGCCGTTCTCTGACGCACAGGGTGTGTTAAGATGGAGGATGGAGCGACAATGTGCTGACCAGTGTGTTGTTGTTGTTGTTGTGTGTTGTGAAAGTGAGTGAGTGAAAGGCCCAAACACCCGGTGACACAGGATCACAACTGAAGATGTTGTTCCTAAGAACCGATAGATATAGTTAGTTACTAGTTGTCTGTGTCTTTGACTGGTCCGGGGATAAAAACATCGTAATGGATCTCTCGCCTCTGGGGACCAAGACAAGTCCGTCCCTCCCAGATCAAACTCGCCAAGATCAGTGGCTTCTGGCATCGCTTACAAAGCCCCTGGGCTGTGTTCAGCAGCCGGACCAGCGAGGGCGCTTGTTCCTGCACGTCGCTGGTCGCTGTCTCGCTCGGGCTCTCATCGCTTGCCACTTGTGCTAGCTGCGGACTTTCTTTGTTCAGCATATTTCAAACATCTTATATGATTTAGCTATAACTCTGATAAGAGCTGCCAGAAACCCAAAGTACAGGATAAATGACACGAGCGTCGTTCATTATTTCCTCATCTTGAGTGATATTCACTGAAAATATTACTCGGGATCAGTTCAGGGTTTAAAACTAAACCGAAGACATTGTTAACTTTCAGCCAATTCCTGCGCTGAGACTTTAAAACAGAGATTTTCAAAGCTTCCATCAACCGTCAGCAAGCGACAACTGGAAGGAGAAACCACTGTGATGATTATAATATATATATATATATATCTAAGATAAGAGTGTTTTTATAACCGGCCACGCGCTCATCGATAGACTCAGACCTTTACTCTTTGTGATGTGACACGACAACGTGCAACAGGGCTCAGACGGGTACTGGGCCCGTTTAGTGCTGCTCCTGTTGCCATGGTGATCTGCGTCAAGTGCTTTTTTTGTCCCTCACAGCTAATCAAGGGGAAGCAGGGTGTGTGTGTGTGTGTGTGTGTGTGTGTGTGTGTGTGTGTGTGTGTGTGTGTGTGTGTGTGTGTGTTGTTAGGGGTAGGCATGTGAAGGAACACCTGGGCCGTTACTGGATGTGTTGACCTGTTTAACCCACAGTTTATCCGCCCTGAAGATTCAGCACCTTGTACGATCTGCAGTAAATAAACCATATCCGGGTGTTTCCCTCCTGAGTCCAGCTCATCAGGGTGTGAAGCCCGTTCTGCAGTGATCCAGGTTCACACGCCACAGACACACACACAGACAATCTAAAATCTGTTTTCATTCCACTGCTTGTGGATGGATAATTATCAATTTCATGGGTCAAAGTATTTTTGGACTCTTTTTGTTAGTTTTTACCATTTGACCAGCGTCAACCAGTCAGAAACAAGTTCAAACTTTATGATACGATCGAATGATTTCATAATCGGAAACAAATTTGATGTTAAACTGTAAAAATAACAATAAAAAAAGGTTTTTCTCCGGTGCTTCTCATGGTTTTAATGTTTCCTTGTAAAACTCCGCGGCCTGATGTTTTACACACTCTGTATTCAGCCCAGGAATAACAACACTTATCCACAGCACACATTGGGCAGCCGAGAAATCAGCTCTGCTCCTGTCGAGTTAATGAAGGTCAATTAAAGTGGAACTGGAACCGTAGTCTCTTCCATGCTGAGTCAGCTCCTTCAAGATGAGCCCCATTACAGCGCTGCCAGTAAAACCAAGGGACCCAATCAGCGGCTACAGAAGTAATCAGTAATTAGTCATTACTACTTTATTACACGAGTACTCACTAATTCACTAGAACATTAATCGAGGTCACCTGAAGCTACACAGTCGTCTGAGCTCAGCTAAAAAAATTAAATTAGACGAGGATATAATCTTTTATTTTCACTGCACCAGACGCAGGATTAGATTACGGGGCACATTTCAAAAGGACGCTGCCCAGACAGGAAATGACCAAGATAATAAAATCAAAACAAACACACCCTACCTGGAATAAACACGCTCGGTCAACTGTGTACACGACGGCACGGCCGCCGGCCGCCCCCCGAACACACTCCTCACACACGGCCCTAATGAGAGGCTGCAACAGATGACCGCGCTCTGTTGCAGCTCCGTCTTTGACCTGAAGGTGATAAGTGAAGTCTGATCTGCACAAACAAGAGCTTCCCACCAAACACATGATCGCTGAGCCGGTTATCATCCACCTCACCAAGTGGAGACCCCGATTTTAAACAGTATAAAGTACAAATGCTGATGGTTTTCTGTGAAGATTCTTGTTTTGATTCTAGGTTGATTCTCAGCAGGCGTTTCCTTCCTCTGGAGGCCGGAGGGGGGGGGGGGGGGGGTATTATTTAAATGTGAGTGTGTTTAACTACACAACACAGAAGTGTGAATCTACATATTATCATATATAATAAAGTGGCTGCAGTGTAGACCCTGCCTCCTCCATGTTAGCAGATGGAACATGGTCATTTTAGGTCGTTCATTTGCTTTCAAGTATTTTTGGCTTATTTAAAAGACACTGTAATATATATATATATAATATTATAATGTATTTTCACAGTTGTTCATGTGCCTGGCGTTTATACTTTGATCGACCTGTCACGTGGATTCTTGTAAAGCTGTGTTAAATGCGTGTGTGGTTTAAATCTCTTACCGTTCACACAGATCTCATATGGTGAACACAGCTCGCTCTCGAACAGGCAACCTGTCAGAGAAACACACAAACAACCGGCTGGTTAAAATCAAATCAAATCTCCTATTACTACTCAGTACTTCTATTACTAATGTACTAGTGCAAGCACTGATCGTACTTGCTTTAATGCTTCTGGCAGCATAAAGCTTAAAGTGTTTATTTAGCCAATGTACTAATGTTGACAGCAATCAATTGCGTTCATAATATGCATGCACTCAGGTGGGGGTAAAACACACACACACACACATTAGGAAAATACCCCAGGGACGTCAACAGGCAGGTTGCCTTGTGAAACGATGGGGGATGCTGTAACCATGGCAACACGTGCTCGTCGCTGGGTGGTTTTCTCCCCTCGTCACACACGGAGATTTAGGGTTTGTCTCTAATGAGGACGTGTCAGGGGCGAAGTCGTGTAAAACTCGTATCGTGTGGTTAAAGTGAGAATCTCCCAAAGCCGGATTTGTCTGCATCTCTGTGGAAGGAGGCGCCGTAACCGGAGCCTCGTTCAAGGCGGAAACACGGAATGTGGAAAAGCTGTTTACAAAGACTCAAGAGTTTCTTTCCAGCAGCTTCGGGGGTTTCATGCAGCGTTTGGGCCGGTTTCCTCAAAGAAAGTGATAATTCGAGAGGAAAGATAAACAAGCGACAAAGAGAATACGCAGAGGCTTATAACTGAAGGGATTCATCACATCATAACACAAAATGCTGCACGATGATTTCTTCAAAACACAGAGAAACAGACAATTATGTCAAAATATTGAAGCAACGACAGCAGCTGATGAATCGTCAACATCAAGTGGGTTCATTCTTATTTGTATTTCGTCAGCATGGGGGACTCGTGTATACGAGATGCTCCACAAATAAAATGGTCATTAATCGTTAGCATTCAAATCAGTTCCAGAGTTTTCATTTTGACATTCGACAGTGAGGTTGTGATTTTCAGGATCTTTTGGTTTCCACAGTTCCTGAAGCTCGGTGCTTTCAAACAACGTGAGTTCAGTAAAGATCGAGTGGGGATTCAATCTGGTGTCATCGCCAAGGTAACGAACCTCCGTCTTTGCCCGGGGCCTCTGCAAACATAACGATTCGTTCATTCAACCATAAAGTATAACCTTCATTTTGTGAAGTTATTGTTGCCAAAGTTCCTTTAAAACAACCTTTACCGTCACATGACGTGATATACAGAGGATTTAGAGAGGAGACTTTCTTCCATTTCCCGTCCTCCAGTTAGAACGGGAGGACGTAGGTTTGGACTTTTGCTGCCACCCTGAGTTGTTGCTCTCCGGTTCCCTCCACGGCAGCAGAGTGTAAAACAGGCGGCAGTGATTCCTGTGGCCTGACGCCAGGTCGGCGACGCGCGGAATTTCAATCAGCTTCACCCTGTGAGCAAAGAGCAGCGTCCAGGCTGTGGCCTTTAACGCCTCCTGGGCCGTGACGCTCGCAGGAGGGAAGCGGCACTACATTTCCCACAATGCCATCTGTCTGTTTGCATCAGAAACCTGCTGCTCCCGAGGCACCTTGAAAGATACGAGCAGCGGTTCCATTACTCGTACAAACTTGTCTGTGTGTGTGTGTCCATAGACTTCGAGATCATGTCGTAATATTACAGGAATAATCAATCAAACTTTATTCATATGGGACCTAGTTAGTGCAGTTCAGAGTAATTCACGTATGATTGACAATATGATAATAAGACAACAAGAGCAAAGAAAAGAAACAATAACTAATTCGTTTGAGACGAATCCGTCGTACTTCTCCATTCCCCCCCCCCCCCCTCTGACCTTTCCGGGTTTCCACCACACAATGTTATCTGTGCGGCGTGTTTACACTTCAGGAGCCGATAAGAAGCCGGGGTCGCAGACCAGAGGAAAAGCACTGAGCCTTTTCAAAGCGCTCCACGTCCCTCCTAATTAACTGTGTGTGTGTGTGTGTGTGTGTGTGTGTGTGTGTGTGTGTGTGTGTGTGTGTGTGTGTGTGTGTGTGTGAGACATGCTTTCTGTTGTGTACCATGCATTCAGTGTTTCCTTTTGTTTATTAAAACTAACGACGACAATCCAATTTGTCTGGGCCTCAGCTCCGAACAGAAATGATCGATCCCAGCGAAACGCCACCTGACGAATCAGAGCAGCACAAAACGAGGGATTTGGATCATTTTTTATTCTGCTGCAGCTCAGCTGAAGGAAATCCACTTCTCCAACAGGAGGTGTGTGTGCGAACAGCCCGGCCCTAAAGTGGAAGTAATCTCTCTCTTTGTCTTTCCCCTCTGTCTCCATCACCTCCTCTCTCATCCCTTTATCCCCTTCCTCTCGTCCTCCTCCTCTCCTCCGGTCCACTCATTGCTCAGAGACGCAGCACTGATCCGTCCGTCTGCCTTTGTATTCGCAGCGTTCTTTAACTGGAGGGACAGTTAACGTTTATGTAACTTGAGTAAATCGTCCTGTGTTGAAAATGTTTGATTTCATGGTGGTGGACGTAGATCAGGAGGATATTATCATCAAATTACCATCTCCAAACACTTTTGCTTGAGATGTTGGTAATAATCCGTGATTGCATCGTTTTGGTTTCTAAGCTGTGACGACACAAGCGAAACACAGGCTGCTTTCACACCTGCACCTCCTCCGCAGTTTCCCTGGAGGAGGTGCAAGTGTGACGTGTCAGAGTGAGAGCCTCCGGACTTTCTCCGCCTGGACGCCGAGTTTAAAGTCTGTAGAAAGTCTGGAGATTCTGTGACATAACAGCAGCTGTGAGAACACACCTCAGCCGCTCGGCCCCGACCCACCAATCAGCCTGGATAAAATGTTAAGCGGTCGTTGCCGTGGTGACAGTCACACCAGGCGAACCTGTGGTGACCTTCTACAGATCCAGATTAATGATTAGGAGACGACCTGAGGTGAACGTGGTTCAAAAAGAGAGAGAGACGGAGGCTTTACAATGAAAAGACACTTTGACAAGTACAATAAACATAAACAAAGTGCAGCTGACAAGACCACACCACACACACACACACACACCTTTAGGGAATGTGTTCTAATATGTGACGCCTTTGAATCATGCGGACGAGGGGGGGCAGGTGGAGAAAGTCCGGAGGTTCTCCCGTTCACACTGACACCTCCTCCAGAGAAGGTCTGACAGCAGCTATACGCTCGAGGGAATTATCCCTCAGGTCCTGAATTGTGATTTTAATCAGGATTCTAAACCCTTAAAGTTGCTGATGGTTGTTACTGGTGTTCTATGTTTGTGCACTGGTGTGTGACTGTGGCTACTAATTGATTTATTCTTATTTATTTACATGAATGGTTCAGACGGTAACAATTTGCCCTTCTGGGATTAACAAGTTGCCTGAATCTGAATGTGACTCAGTCGAGTTCAAACTGAAACCACATTTAAATTCCCCAGATGCAGATTTTTAATAGATCCGCACCAAAAATTGCACAAACTCATAAACATCAGTCCCCTAAACTAGTCTGATATTGTTATAATATTTCCTCATGATCCATGAATTACTCTCTGAGGAATCAAGGAAAATCTGTAAAAGACTTTGCATCTCACGATGTTATAGAAAGTAAAAAACATTTCCTAGATCCGCACCAAAGCTTAATGTCTTCTTCCCTGACCCACAGCGCCTGAACCCAAGTTCAGTGGAAATCCATCCAGTAGTTCTGGCCTTATTCTGTTGCTTCTGCTTTTTTCATTATTTCCTCCAGGACTGGAAACACACAACAAGGTCCCTGTTACAAATTACAGCTGCGTATAAATACACAGCATCGATATTTCACCTTTATGAGAATGTTACAGCGGAGCCACAGGGATTATAAATATCCATAAAGTACAAGAAGCCCACGGTCTCCTCACTGGAGTTCCACTTTGAGACCCTGGAGGGAAATCAGAGGAACTTTGTGGATTTTCCAAGAATATTTTGTGCCCATGGTCACTGTAGAAAACCACTTTGTTGGAGTAGAAGAAGAAGAGGAGGAAGAGGAGGAAGAAGAGGAAGAGGAGGAAGAGGAAGAAGAAGCTGCAGCCTTCCCCTCCGACGATATGAATGGCGAGGATCTTTACTTTGCTGGTAATAAAACTAATGATATTACAAACGCAACGAAATCATCAAAGTGAACGGTTCCTTCTTTTTTTCGAAAGAGAAATACTTTTCTTACGCACCTTATTTTAAAAAGTTAGCGAACACAAGCAGAACCGACAACACGCTGATGTCACACACACACACGCCCCCCGTCTACCGACCAATCAGAGACAAGTACAGGTAGACGCGGCCACGCTTGTATCAAGAGACGATGAGGAAAAAAAACGTCACGATGTTAAAGAGAGCGAAACAGTTCTTGGATTCCAAACCAAAATGTAGAGAGTTCTTCCAGCTAAGTTCCAGTCTCTGTGTGTTCCACCTGTTTTTACGTTTGCCTGCGAGAAACCAAAGCTGCTCAAACGTGATCGGGAAAGTTATTAGTCTCCCTCTTTCGTCCCTGGAACAGAATTATCCTTTGTTAAATGTGTCATTCAACCATATCTCATTAGTTCACAGCTATTAACACAACTCCAGCATCGTTCTCCATTCAATCATGACTAAAACCATAAAACAGACGAGTATAGTGACGTTTAATTAGTGTTGATTGGTTCAGTTTTTCATTAATTCATGTTATTAACATTATAAAGATGTTACTACATTGATTATTTATGTTTCCTGTTACTCAACTTCCCTCCATTTGCTGCAGGTGCAAACACAGGAAGTGGCCGAACACTTCCTGTGTTTGCACCTGTAGGGACATCAGCAGTGAGGGGGGGGGGGGGGGGGGGGGGGGGCACTGGTGGGTTCCTGTCATTACTAATATGCTTTATTTCGGTGGACAGAGTTTTTCAATCTGCTGAATATAAACAAAAACGTCTGCACAGGCATTTTTAAAAATTTGATTAAAATAGAAAAGTCTGCTTTTCCAGGAGGGGCGTGGCTTCCCGCTGATTGAAGGGGCTATAAAACATGTTTTAACGTCAGATTCCAGCCACGTGCACGTCGCAGTCACGTGCACGTGGCAGTAACGTGCGTTGCTCCGTACGAGTCGAGTTTTGTTCTGTGGAGCCGAGGGAACTGTCATTCGCACAGGTCTTTAGTTGGCACCGCTTTTCTGTGATAAACCTGGACACTGTTTCTGAGTCGAGATCTCATCCCTCGCGTCCAGATCCTGAACGTTCAGGGGAATAATCTGTTTGTGGAGCGAGAACAAACAACACGTCCTGGTCGGAGCTAATGAGAGCAAAGAACCTTGAGGAGAACGTGTGTCTACGTATTCTGTCTCTGCAGCTCCGTGCTCTCGTTGCTTTACGGCTCGTCTCGTCCCTGCGGCTGCCATACTGCCGTACTCACTGTTGGCTGGTTATGTAACGTGCAGGAGGAAGAGGAGGAGGAAGAGGAGGAGGAGGAGGAGGCGGGTCTGGACCCTCTCAGCACCAGCTTCTTCCTCCTCGTCCTCCTGCTCTCACCCTCCTCTGCAACACATCCCTGCTTCAGTCGTCTCCATCCCAAACCAGTGGGGGGGATATCGTGTGTCGGCTATATATAGACTCTGTGCATGAGAGATGTTAATGTTGTACAGTCACACACACACGCACACACCACCACCACCACCACCACCACGCACGCACCACACACACACACACACACACACACACACACGTCTGTTGTAAAATCACAATTTGAAATCTCTTTATTTTTTGTTTAAGGAGCTTTTTAATCATCTATTTAGTTTTTATTTCTTTAAGTTTCATTTGAAAAAAAAAGTAAGCTAATAAACATTCATATATTATTGAATATATATCAATAAATATATTGCATATTGAACATTTACATACATATTTAAGCTAGTGTTCGAATACAATTGTTATTATTAGTATTCAGTACAAAATAAGACTTATTTAGTATATTTGAATATTCATATTTGTATTTTGTAAATATCATTCTTGAATTATCTCGTCTAATTACACAATTTAATGGATTTACTTCCCATATTCTAATAAAGTAATTATGAATCAATACCATATTTTTTTACATCACCTGTTGTATTTTTTTCTGTATTTAATTCCCTGAAATTCTAATTAATTTAATAACGATTTCCATCAGTTAGATTTTCCCTATTTCCAATGTATCCCACGAGCTGAGTATTATTTCACAACGTGTATTTATTGTTTATGTTGTGTGTGTTTGTTATTTATTATCCTGCAGATTTTATGAAGCGGTTTTGGAAACTGATATAAACAAAAGGTCGTCGGTGTTGATTGGAGTTTCATTCCTCCGGAGCTCCTCCGGGTCGAACCCGCTTCTCTCGCGGGGACAACGCGTCTGATTTCCAGGTGAATTCGCGGCTCAGACGCGCGAACCTCCGGAGCTCCGGCTGCAAAATGGCTGAGGAGCCTCGGCCCCGTTTAAAGAGGAGAATCATCCGCGTACTCACCGAGTCTCCGCTCAGAGGAGGAGGAGGAGGAGCGGCTCCGGGAGGCGAGGAGCAGGAGGAGGAGGAGGATGGAGGAGCAGGAGGAGGAGGAGGAGGAGGAGGAGGAGGAAGAAGGATTCATGTCTCTGCTGGTTTTATTCTCCCCGGTGTTAAAAGGCCATTTCTTCCAGGGGGGTGTTGGTTCGTCCTCCTACCCGGTCGCAGTGGGCCCTCGGCGGCTGGAGGAGCAGAGGAGAGCCGGTCGCTGGATGGATGTACGAGGAGGAGGAGGAGGAGGAGGGAGGAGGAGAGGATGCAGATCTTCCTCCTGCTGCTGCTGCACACTGTCAATCACACTGTACCTCACTTCCGGTGAAGACTTCGAAAGTAAAAGAAGAAGAAATAATAATAATAATAACAAAAACAACCACAACCACAACAATACATATAATACTGGGAATAAGAATATTAATACTTTTCAACAGAAAATAAGTGCTACACAGTACTACACAAAAAACTAAACAAATGTTTAAAATGCAAAGTGCACATTTAGTGTCTGTTCTCAGGTGAAGCTGTGACGCAGAGCATCAAGCACCTTTAATTATGCTTTTATTGTGACGGTTACTTCCGTCGACACGGTGACGTTTCGCCAGCTTGACGGATTCAGGAAGCTCAGATTCAGCTCTGGCGCCCCCTGCAGGTGCTTTCGGGAACACATCATGTTGTGGAATAAATGGGAATAAAATAAAGATTATTTCACTTCGATAAATCTCAGATGTGAACTTTGAAGTACAAAATAACTTCAGGTGTAATTAAAGATATTACGGCTCCACATAAGTGAAGCCAAATCCTCTCCATGGCCCTCTGGTGGCTGGCTGCGGTATCGGTCATAAACGTTTCTATAAAAACTATTTAGCTTTGTTCATTTGTTTTGTTTTTCAATTTTATACTCGTCTGTTTCTCAATAAATTTACAACTTTTAACTTATTCGTGTTTTTGTGTTTGAAAAGTAACGTTTTAAAAGCTAGTTTGGATCCTTAACTTAAATAAACTGTGTGAACTTATTAAAACCAATATTCTACATTTAAGGACTTTTAATTTCATAACTGTAATTTGCTCATATTGTCTTTGAGGAAATACGGAACGTGTCTCCGTATCTGACCACCGGGTGGTTTCATCGTACGTTTACCTGAACAGGAAAGTGATGAACTCACGTCACAGCGTCGTCACGGAAACACAAAGAAGAGTCAGAAACCCACGGTGCTGTTCAGCTTCCTGCTGCTGCAGCCGAAGCTCTTTATTCATTTCATTGAGGAGACGTTCTGAAAACACGTGAGTATCTCTGGGCCGTGTGGATTTTAAGGCACAAGATAAACAAGATAAACGAGGAACACACACTGCGCCCACAGAGGCAAAGCGTTCAAACCCGACGGCTTACACACACACACAATAAACACACTGACGCACACAGAGCACGACAAAGAGGACGACGGCTGGAAGAGAACATCGAGAGACATTAAACAACAGTTACAGACATTTATGTGAAATACTTTGTTGATGCCTGATGTGAATGAGAACAAGGCAACGGTCAATATTTGGTGTTTCAAAAGGTCAAAGGTCAAACTGCAGCCAGCTCAGTATCAACACACAATCACTGTTTGGCTGCGTATTGACACACAAAACGCATTTAGGTGTTCGATACTAAAAACACAACCAAATCGTTTGTTACCGATATATAAATCAGATCAATGCTTTTTCAAGCGTATGTACACAAGGCAACACAAAACAGATGTGAAACAAACCAAGCGATACACAAAACTAAAGAAAATGTACACACAATAGTGAACAAAACAAGAAAAAACAACCGAAAACTAAACAAAAATGTTGAAAAACTAGAAGCAAACACAAAACAAAACAAAACAGGAAAACAGAGAAATGTCGTTTTCATCGCTGCTGTGCGGTTTCGCTTCAGACGACACATTTTGTGCGTCGCAGCGACAAACGCGACACAACGAAGTGTTGAAGATTACCCTCGAAGAAGAGTTAAGACCGACGTTGACGTAAACAAAAATGCGAGCGACGATCATGACATCAGTTGAAAGACGTCGGGTGAATTATCAAATAAAAGCCACAACGACAGACGAGGTGAAATCAACACAACCATTTTGTATCCGTGTCGCTCACCACTCTGCCGCTTTACGTCTTTATTTTTAACACAAATGCCGTTTTCTCACTTTTCATTTTAAACAAAGTCCAACGTGATACAGGAATGACACGATAGCGATGGTTCAATATTTTTGAGTAATACCAAAATCCAGGGTTAGCTTAGCTTAGCATAAAGCACGGAGACAGGGATGAGTTTAAAAACATCAGTTGGTGGATTTCTTGATTCTTCCATACACGCAAACAATATAACGACATATAATGTAATAATTGATAAACTTAAAAAAAGGTTGATGTCACCGTATTCCTTTAAAAACGGATATTTCATCATTTCAAGATCTCTTGAATTTTTATATTTAGAAAAAAACATGAATTTAATGGAATTTGAGATGAAATTATCTGATGAACCTGATGTTTTCATCCTAAACGAATTCAGGAAATGTTCAAATTGCTGATAACAACACGGATGATCCCCGACCAGATAAAAAAAAAACACACACACAGACACACAAATGTGCAAATAGTTTTAAAAACAAATCAGATAACGGCCTTATGTCAGCGTAACAGCAGGAATATTAACTGATGAACAAGCCTGTGTTATCGAGCTAAATAAACTTGGTACTTGCATCATATTTAACACGATATTTGTGTATTCAAAGTTCTCATCACATGGTTAATACACACGTTATTAAAGTGGAATAAAGCCAGCGTACAGTCGTGTTACCAAAATAAAATACTTCTCGTCTCTTTGGTGACGTCTTTCCCTGCACACGCCCGCTCGGCCTCAGAAACTCCGTCCAGAATATTGAGCAATTAAAAAAAAGAAAAAAATAATAATAATAATCATGAAAACAGATAAAATTACAAACAATCATTTGGCCAAGTCCGAGACCTCGGACTCTTTCTCTACACGTCCGTTTCATCCAGCATCATTTTACATTATTTACAAACCTCAGCATCATCGATATTTACGACTAAAAAATAGATTGTTCTACTGTATATTGTGTCATATATAGTTTTCTACTTGTTGCATATATACTCAGCCACTCTCACGCACTTCTTAAAGGGGACGTTTGCCTTGCGACTGATGTGATTAAATAAATCAAAAGCTGCTTTTCTGTTCCTTTTGTTTTTTTTACAACAGTTACAAGTGATGAAAAACAACATGGTGCAGTGATGTAAAGCGGAAGTGCGGCGATATGTTGTCGTGAAGACTTGTTGTTGACGTCTATAGCTGCGGAGGCCTCGCCAGGCCGTCTTCGCTCAGCTCATACCTGCAGGAGAAAGAGGAGCGTCGGTTCATTTCAGTAGAAAACAAGTTGTGTGTCAGCAGAGAGAAGCGACCTTGAGATCAAATCTGAAGCCGGGTCTCAGTGCAGGGGCCACATCAAGATAAGACGTTCTGGGTCCTGGTCTCCTGAGACACGGCTCGAACCTACGTCTTCACAGTGCCGTCACTCAACAGCCACCGCTTCTCGTTTCCTCTTCACTTTCACCGGCAGCTGCACTCGTGCCTGGTTCTGTCTACACGAGAAATCGCCCCCAAAAAATAAAAGCCCCAGATCGGAGCCAGATCTGTGTTTGATCAGCAGTCGCGATTGGAGAAGCTCGTGGAAACATCGCCTTCCTCTTCTCAAAGTGTCACAAAGCTCAGACAGAAGAAGATAAACTACTTTAAATGTTTTTGAAAGCAACCTGACGAGCTCAACATTAAATTATTAAAGCACACGTATCTATATCGTTTTAAAAGCTGGTAAAGTAACGAACCATTGTGTCCAACCCTTCGTGATGTCGTCATGAGTCAAGTCCACCAGAACCTGACGGAAAAAACAACAGAAGATCATTTGCAGTTTTAAACTGAGGAGCAGTGACAGGGACTCCATTTTGCCAAAGACATTATATAACGAACGGGAAAGAGACGAAGATGACGTCAGTACCTTTCCCAGAAGGCCTTTGTGCTTGGAGAGCAGACCTCCGCTGTTCTTCACAGCGACGTCCAGGGTCCGTCTGTGGAGCTCCACGAGGGAGACGCTGAACTCGAACCTGAACACACACACAGGGAGGAAGATAATGACCAATGATCGTGACTCAAATCAACAACACAGTGTACGTGCGGCAGAGGAACTCACGTCTGATCATAAACAGGGTTGAGGGTTTTCTTGAACGTGTGAGTTTTCCTCCTGCCCGACCTCCGTTTGTCGGGAAGCAGGTAGAGGCGGACGTACGGGTCTGACCCCTGATCCGTGAAGGCGATCAGGTTTCTGAGGTGACAACAAAAGAACACAACTTTAACGATGAACTCTCACCAGTAAAATGCGTCGGCGTAAACCCGTTAGTGTCGTTAGCTCGTACCTGCAGCCGTGAACCACCACGATGAGCTTGTTCCTCTGCGAGCTGTGTCTGACCGTCAGCTGGACCTCACCCAGTGGGAAGTAACTGGGGCCTGAGCCACTGCAGCGAGAGAGAGAGGGGGGGGGGGGGACAAAGTCTGGTGAGATTCTCTGTTTCGCACAAAGCGGTGGCACCACATCAAGAAGGTTCTGGGTTTGAACCAGCGACTGTAAATAAAGATGGACGACATGATGGCTTCGCAAAAAGTGAAGCCAAGGTGTCTCGATCGTCTCCACTTCCTCATCCCTCCCTCCAGAAACGAAGCCTGAACATCCCAGATAAGAACGCCGCCATCTTGGAGCGGTCAAGACGTCGCACGTTTTTTTAACAGCATCAAATAACGAAATAAAAACCAAACTTATCAGAAACTCTTAAAAAAACGACAGAAACCATCTTGTAATTAGAATTGGTCCGTGTCCCATCCACTAACCTGGAGGAAGCAGGGTTCATGACCTATAAAGCCAGCCACCAGGGGGCGAGCGAGACGCTTGGACTTCCCTTTGGGGAGCGGTCATGTCGTCCGTCTTTACCAACAGCTGACGTGACCGTGATGCTCCTGCATTAACTAAACTTTCACACATACTAAAAACACAACTTTTCTCAGATAACGTTCATAATTTGTCCGCCGCCCACTCCGCCCACTGGATGAACTGGTATTTGATTGGCTGATAGATACTTCTGCAGCTGGTGGAGCCTCTGCTGCAGCTCCTGCGTGGCGTAGGGGTTGGAGATGTCCGATGCGATGCTGGGCGTCGGCTCTTTGCCTCCGGCCAGGTACTGCTGGGAGCCGGAGATGGCGAGGTTAGAGCTGCTCCTGCCGGACTCCGCCAGACTACGACCTCCTCTTTCTCCTCCGCCCTGCCCCAAGTCCGTGCTTCCGGGAGACCGGACATATCCGTCCGTGTCCTTCTGCCGGTTCATCGGGTCCTGGGCCGACAGAGACGCTGCCGAGGGGAGGTTTTCAGGGCTGTCGGAGGGAAGCTTCGAGTCAGAGGAGACCGAGGGTTGCGGCGTCTGGCTGGAGGACTTACGGACCTGCACCGAGGACGGGGCGGAGTTCGGGGAAGTGTCCTTCACCTGGCACAACACCTGGAACCACACGAAAGGAATAAAGACAAATCACACACCAGTTGATTTGTTGAGCACACGGGCAACAACCATAAACGATGGTGGTAAGACTCGTGTCTCGTCCAACAGGCGGTGCTCGTACCCGCAGAGCCATCTTCATCTGGACGGTGCAGCTCGGCCCGGAGTTCTTCAGGGGGAAGCGCTGGTCCAGGGTCATGTCTTCTGCCTCCAGGAGGCGACTCAGAGGCAGCGTTATCGTCCCCAGGGAACATTCGTGTTTCGCATCCTTCACCTGTGGAAAACAACAGAACGATGTCAGATACAATATTAGACCAGTTCGATGAGCAGTATTAGGTTTTACACCATGTGCAACATCAAAGTATAAATCAAGTTATATGTCGTGTTTAAATATGATGTCCAATAATGCTTCTTGCTTATCTTTTTCATCATGGGAATTTAAAGTTCATTAAGATTTGCAGTACACATTTTCTGTTGTGTTTAATATCAGCAATGTTTTTTTTTTTTTTTAATTAATTAATTTTAATATTCTTTCCTTTTCCCTCAATGATATTTTTGTGTTTGTGTATTTATTTGTATTTTCATATTTTGGGCAATGTTTTAATATGTGCAGTATAATTGTCATGTACTCTACTACTTTCACTATCATGTGCAAGATTTATTTTTTAGAGTACAATATTGCATATCATTTGGTGCAATATAATATATTATTACTTCAATATCATGGCAATATTGCTTTTGGCAGATACCACATTTTCTACTTAACCTACTTTTGCACTTAAATGATCTTTATTCTACTCTTGCATTTATTCCTTAATTTAATAATCATTATTAATACATCAAATGATTAATTAAATCTATATTTAACAATCACTTGTTATTTTCACATTTAAATGATGCAAACAGATATTCTGTGTTGTTTGAATACCTCCACTTCCAGCTGCTGGTTCCTGGGGTTGTGCACGAGGAAGGTGAAGGCCTCCTCCCACACGGGCTCGTTGGTCTTATATCTGGTCTGGAAACACGAGCATTTCAAAACAAGACACGAGACACGAGCAGCGACAGGACAAATCAACGTTGTTAATATTCGTATCGTTGAAAAAAAGATAAAAAAGAACTACAACACACAGAGACATTAAATTAAAGGAATGAGACCAACCTGAACGAGCTAGTGTGCAATATTTGAACACATTAGTGGAAAACGTTCAGACAATCACGTCTTGTACATGCACACGCTTTGTTTGCACGACTCTGTAACATGGCTGCATTCATCTTTTAGATTTTTTTCATTATTTCAATTCAATTTTAATTGTTAAAACACACACTTAGACCCTTAAACGTATATATTTCTGTTAAATAACAAACCGTGGTCTCACCTTGCTCTCGAAGGATGTGTGTCCCACTCTGAACTGGACAACGGACTGGGATCACTGGTCACTTTTTTACCGGACTGCCGAGGAAGAAAAAAGAGGTTTTTTAAAACGTTTGATTAATAATTATTACTTAATATCAAAGATTTATGTCAGGAATGTTAAGCAAGGAGGTCTCACTTGGGTGAAGATTTGACTTGATGTTATCTTACCAGCTTTTTAAGACAAATTATTCAATAAAACAATTAAATTAGCCACTAAAACATGCAATATACTGTTAAATGTATTTACAACAGAGACGATGTCATGTTCTACACGACGCCAGACAAACCGGTGTGATGGTTTAATGTGTCACTTTTAATGTGAAGGAATAAGGAAGGAAATTCTATCAATAAAGAATAAAATCCCCAAAACCAGAGAAGAAAAAACTCATCAGATCAGAAACAACAGCTCAATTAAAAGTTTCAGAATCAAAAGGTCGAGTGTGAATGTGCTTCAGGCCACAACGCTGGTATTTACAACACACTGTTGAGACACGTTGACACGGTTTTAGTCGACAGATGTGATTAGTGGAGTTTGTTAATGTCGTCACTTCAGTCAGTAACAGGAACAGCAGCAAACAGAGCTGAACAAAACCAACTGATGTCGACAGGAGAGGATATTCACATTATAACGACCTTTATTCTTTATTCTCTTAAGTCTCCGAACCTCTTTCCTGTTGTTGTGAACGCGTCCGACTCAAACGATCTCCTGCTGCGTTCCTTCATCAGCGAAAGACAAACTCCCGACGCGACTTTTCAGAACCTTTACAGAGTTTAGGTCTGAAAACGGCTTTACTGTATCTCTGATGTGTATTTATTTGATATCTCCTTTAATTCAATCTTGATTCATTTCATTCAGATGTTTACCTTGAATCAGAGCCGAGCAACGCACCCTGCTCGTAGAGCTACGTCGACGAGCATTGTGTTCAAAGTGTTCACGGCTTTATTTTGCCGTACAGGTGGAATACGAGTTGAATGTGCGAGAGGTCTATCTCTGTGTCTCCTCTGCACTCGTCCTCAGTGTCGGAGCGATGTGGGTGTGCTTCGTTTCCATGTCGTTACCTTGATGGCCTTACTGAACGAGGCCTTCTTCAGCCCCGCTGGGTTGAACTCTAACGGATTGCGCTTTGATTTTCCGCCGGGACAAGGCAGGAGAGAGCAAACACACACACACACACACACACACACACACCGGGTTATTGGGGAACAAGGGAGCGAGGAGGAGGAGGAGGAGGAGGAGGAGGAGGAGGAGGAGGAGGAGGAGGAGGAGGAGGAGAAGAACACACCGGCATCACCATCATCATCAAACATGAGGATGCGACACAACACGACAGACAGAGAGACAACATGAATGATCACATGGTTAATGTCATTACAATTAAATCTGGTCCCGAGGTCAAACTAGAGTCCAAGCAAAGTTTTTTTGAGTTTGAAAACTAAATCTATATATATATATATAAAAACATATTCTTAGAGATTATCCCTCAAATTTGGCTGATGAAGCGTTGAGGCAAAGTGAAAACTGAAAATAAAACGAAATAAAATACAAAAAGACAAATAAGTTAAATTTGAGGAAGACTTGGAACCAATATCGGTCAAAAATCAAATTGTTTGGACTCTAGTGAAAATGCCACAACATTAAAACAGAGAGAGGAAACCAGTATGATCCACAGGAAGCTGCGATGGTTGGATGTGGTGATAATGGGGAAACATTCAGATTTTCCTACTGATGTGAACGACTCACTAACAGAACTCTTCAGTGTCACGTCCTCCTTCGTTCACAACGTAATGAAACCGAAGAGAAACAGAATCAGAGCATCAGAGTTTTCTTCCTTTTCCTCGACTGAAAATAAAGATGGACGACACGACGGCTCCAAAACAAGTGACCGAACCATCTGGATAGACTCTCGGTTGTTCTGGAGCAGGATCTCGACATCACTGCTCAACTCCACGATCACTATCACGGCACCGGCACACGACGGCAGCACCATTGGATGTTTTGGCTTCATTATTGTCTAGTGGGAGGAAGTGGAGACGCCGGCGTCCATCTTTATTCACTGACTATAGTCTGAAGACAGCGATATTCACCTCAGCCGAGACGGTTCCTGTCAAAAGGTCTTTTTACACAGTAGCTTTGAATGGAACGGTATCCATGTGCCGCCCCCTGGTGGTCGAGCTGCGGTCACATAGGAGACTGACGGGGCAAACCAGTTCACACACAGTGGATTTAAACATGATGGGATGGAGAGAAGCAATCCACGGAGAATTCGCCCTCTGAAGATCCAAATACATTCCTCCCTTTATACAGATGTGTCTCTGTAGTATTTGATCAATTACAAAAACTGTGATTAAATATATAAATAACTTTATATTACAAATAACCCCTTTTCCATGACGAATAAAAGATTTAAGACATTTTTTAAAAACCCTGATCTTTGAATGAGGAGGAGTTGAAATGACATTTATTTTCTGTCTTCTTAATTCTATTAGAATTCTGAGGCCAGTTCTGAGCGTCACTTAATTTTGAACTGAGTTTGATTAGAATATCGAATATAGAAAGAAAATCACTTTTGCAAACGTTCGGTCAGTTCGCTCTTTAAGTTTTGTTTAAGTGTATGATGAGTAACTTCGGCCACTAGGGCTCACGCAATCAAAACAATAACAAGAAACCTAGTTTGTCGACATCATTAAGCAGCGTGGGATCATGGGAGTTGGTGTCTTTACCACCATTGCTGATGAAAATCAACCTGATATGATATTATGACTTTGACCTCTACGTCTCCATATTGTTATTTTTCTTCAACATGGCCCTAGATTGCCCGAATGTTACATATCGAAATCTGGAGGGAAAGGAAAAGATGCTTTTGATCCTAAAACATAAAACCCTCATTGTTGTTAAGATTATTCTCTTGTGATGAGTCAACAGAAAACATTCACGTTAAATAAAGATAATGGAGAATTCAACCCGTGCACTAGAAGGGAGTCATGCTCATCAGGCAGAAGATTAACAACCTTTCTTTAAAACCAAACGCAAGCAAAAACAACAACAACAACAAAAAGAAAAGCAAGACGTCTGTGGCAGCGTTCATCAAACCTCAAGCTGCTCTAGGATGCAGAAAACAGCCGGCAGACTCACAAATAAGGTCCTATAGAGAGAGGCGGTGTTCTCGCAGAACACGAGGCCCGCCGCCCGCCTCTCTTTTAAGTAGCCAGAGCCCAAGTTCCCCTCGAAGACGCTCTTCAGAGGGGGGGGGAGGAAGTGAGGAGAGGCAGAGAAGAAGAGGAGGCTGAAAAGAGGAAGGTGAGGCGTGCACTACAGAGGCTTAACCGCTAACGAAGAGAAAACACACTTCTGTATGAGACAAGACAAGAGGCTTCATGTTTTCACTCATCCCGTTAAAAAAAAGTGTTCCTTTCTAAAAACATTCCCATGAAAAGGAAACTTTAACGATTCTCGTCCTCAGCTTTTATTTCCTGTCACTGTTCTGCTCTTTAAGCGGTACGACGTTCTGTGTTCCTGCAGCGTCGGATTAGTGATCGACACGGAAGCTCAAAACACAACATCCTCCCAGCGTGTGAGCAGCTTTTCTGTGAGGAAGCATCGACAGAGAGAACCGCAGAGCCGTGTTGGTGCTTCCCAAGATTATTACAGCCTCCGCCGACGGTTAGGGTTTCAGAAGCGTCCGGTTTTTAAAGCCAGATGTGATGGATTACCACGAAACCTGTCGGAAGGATGTGGTATGGGTAGAACTCCCTGGTCAGGGGGCGTATCCGGGATTTATTTCCTGTAACATTGTCGTCAACAATTTCCCAGAGATCTTGATGAAAAAATATATATAATACTTGAATTTAAGGGAACTGTTGGCGCAGGTATGAGCTTTATCACTCACCGGCAGGTTTCTGGCAGAATCCAGGAAGACGATGAGCAGCGCAGACGACAGGCCGTCGTTGGCTTTACCGCGATCAGCACCGATGGTCATCAGCGCCTTTGGGGTTGGGGGAGGAGGGTGGGAGAGGCAACTGGTCAGTGACTGGCAAAGGTCGAGGGTCGGCTGCACGGTCATGTTAGTGGATGTAAAATGAGCGGTTTCTGTAAGTGAAGCCGGTACCTGGTCCAGCTTCTCAGGTGTGGGCAGCAGAGATAACCACTCCAGCTTGAGGTGCAGCTTCCCTGAGGCCACTTCTTCCAAAACAAACCACTGAGGACACACAGATGTTCAGTGTTGGCATCGACACTCGCATCGATACTATAAAGCGTTCATTATAACTTTGACTACTATTTGTATTGAAAAAAGGACGAAGGATGAGAAATGTCACTGTGTGAATCCAGAAGCCACAGCAGTGAGGAGAAGAAGCATTTACCTCGTCGACCTTCTGCTCCTTCTGGAGCTCGGCCAGGTTGATCACCAGGCTGAGGAACACAAAGACACTTTCACTGAGGCCGACTCGTCACAACAAACTCTCTCGTCCTGTCATAACATTTCTTTAAAATAGGTTTACAGAGAATAGACAAGACACTTTGTTAATATAATACCTCAGCATATATTATATGTATATTTGTGCATAGTTTCAGAACTGGTGATGTTGAATAACTCTCCTCTACTTCTTGTCATTAATGATGCTGCAATAAGTTACTTACAAGTAAAAGGTGAAAAGGTTAAAACTTTAAACTCTTAATTTAATTTAACAAAAAAATCAATATTACCTTCCCAGAAAGTCGTCTTTATCGGGGTCGTCGTCAAACAGCTCGACGCCCACGTTGGGTCCTGAGTGATCGTACACCAAGGCCTGGAAATACAAACAGATTGATATGAAGTGAACACGAGGCCTTGGGAGGAACAGACGGAGACGGTTGGACACGGTGAGAACCCACGTGTCCACATCTACAGACCAAGTGGGACAAATTCATCTTAAAGTCAACATTTGAAATCCTATCGAGTCGAACTTCTCAGGAGAAAGTTTCGGAGTTAGATTCCACCACTGCTTTTACTTTTTTTTTAGACACAAATTCAACTGAGGAAAAAAGGAATCTGGCAAAACATAAAACGCTTCAGGGTCAGATTTTGTAGAATCTTTATTGCTGGGCAATGAAACTTAAATCTGAGACATGGGCTTTGAGACAGAGGCTGAAAAGAGGAGCTGCAGCAAAGCGATTCACGAATACAAGAAATACAACGGATAGATATATAAGAAGGAAAAACGTTCACAGTACAATCACGACTCGGGATAACTTCCCCACTCACCTCGTACACTTCATTCCACTTTGGGTTGATGGTCTCGTGTTTGACTTTGCTCTGGAAGACTTGGGTCCCGACCTGGACGACTCCGTACGGGTCGGACTTGCCTTTAATCAGCCCTCCGAGTAACTTGTCTTTAATCAGCAAGTCCTGGGCCTCGATGAAGTGGATTCTCAGGATGCCCTGAGGAGACAAGCCAGTAACAGAGGGCGGGAATGAGCAGGAGCGGAGGTCCACGGTCATTAGAGGCACCGATGAGGTGATAAGAACAACCCAAGTCTACTTCACATGAACTTTGACTTTGTATGTCCCATCTGCTAACGTGGAGGAGGCAGGGGGGGGGGGGGGGGGGGGTGTGTGTGCTACCTTGGGAACGGGGAAGCGCAGCTGGGCCAGCTGGGCCTCTCCCACCAGAGGGATTTTGATGGAGTTGGGCAGAACCAGGAAGCCGTAGATGATGTCCTGGATGATGTTGTCACATAAACCACTGAGACAGAAGGACGGAGGACGGAGGGACAGACACAGACAGAGAAAGGCAATAAATTAGACAAAATCATTTTGTAGAACTTTGTCCCATCTTCTAACGCGTTAACATGGAGGAGGCAGCGTTTAAATTACAAAATGAACTTTGACATCATATCGATAAATTAGGTTTGAGAAGAGAAGGAGAAATGAGTTAGAGTGAGATGAACTAGCCTAAAGCTGTGTTACCTCAATCTATCCGTTACAGGCTATTAAATCAACATTAGTCAAATAAAATGAAGTAAATAAAATCTGAAATGTGTAGCACTGGATCAGGCTGTAGACCAGCATTAATTATTCTGCTGTTAAAAGGAACCACCGCTTGTTTTCAGATGAGTTTGAATACAAGTAGCTTCCCGCTCTCCAGATGAAGCTTTGGTTCATCACAGGCTAAACATTCCCCCGACACTACACTGGATGTCCTCTAGAGGGCAGCAGTGTCCTGCCTTAGAACACAGCCGAGCTGATCCGGGGTCTGTTTCAAACTGTCGCGTCACGTGATTGATCAAGTAGATCTAGTGTTGACGTGCTGATTCCTGGTCTGCTCAAACCAAACCAAACACATAACTGGATCCAGATGAGCGTTGGATGGTGTAATACTGCGTGCGTGTGTGTGTGTGTGTGTGTGTGTGTGTGTGTGTGTGTGTGTGTGTGTGTGTGTGTGTGTGTGTGTGTGTGTGTGTGTGTGTGTGTGTGTGTGTTGACATGTGAAACAACCACTTATATTTCATAAGCAGGTGTGTGTTTTTCTTGGTGTATAGCGTGATTGTGTCATCTAGCAGACGTGTATATCCTGCTGTTCTCACACACACACACAGACACACACACAAAGAAAGAAAGTAGGGAGGGTGAGGTCAGGGTAGGTCTGTAGCTCGATCGCAGGAGAAAAGCAAACACACACACACACAACCACACACACACACACACACACACACACACACACACACACACGCACACACTGGTGTTTTCCTACAAACTCGTCAGACGAGGGAAGCTACATTTCACAGGGCGGAGTCTTTTGTAAACTGCTGCGAGTTTCAGTGATGCAGCAGGAAGCGGCAGCAGTTCCGTTTAGAGGAGTTACCCCCCCCGGCAGGCACAGGGGCAACTGCTCTGCGGGCGCCGTCGGGGGCGTTAACCACCTTTACGTTACGTTCTCAGGCTCCGTGTCGCTTTTCTTTCCATTTGATGCAAAAACAGGATTAAGTGCAACAATAAAAATAAAACAGTCACATTAGCAGCGTTTTAGTTTGTCGTCCCCGTTCGATGTTTCCCAACGACCTCGGCGAACGCCCCGACTTTTCCCTCTGCTTAACGTCACACGTTTCTTTGCCGATTGGTCGTCCTATCTTTTCTTCTCCGTGACACAGTGACCTGGATCTGACGAGTGTATTTCTCACCTTCATATGAAACAAAAACCCCCACAAGATATAAAAGTGAAGATTAACGAGGCACCAAAAGAAGTCCTGGTTGGAAGCGCTTCTCCCAAAATCCGTCCGACATCACGGTTCTGTCTGCCGCCGCTCTCCTTTCATAATCGCGTTTACTAAAAATACCAACACTTAGCCGGGGGAAAAATAGAGATCATAATCCATTCTGTGATCCAGACGTTAATGTAATGGTTTCAGCAGCCGAGCCTGAGAGCCTGACAGACCACTCCGTGTGTCCGGTGGGATCAACTCTTCAAAGCATCAGCAGGATATTCCCATTACACTGAGCGAGAAGGCCGTGATTCTCTTTTCCTACAAAAAGCTTTTATTTATTTCCTTTCTGCTGAAATACGGCAGTAAGGTTGGTAAAAAAAGAAATTCCAGGTTTCTGCTTTAAAAACTATTGCTTGTTGTCTTTCGAACAGTCCTATTGTGAAGACACACGTCACTAGATCTGGATTTGTATTTGGATCAGAACCAGATTGCACACAAACATGCCTGTTTTCTGTTCATCCAGATTAAACTGTGACATTTAACCTCAGCAGTGTGTTCAGAGGTGAGAGGAGGTGAGAGCTACCCAAGGTTGTGTGTGTGTGTGTGTGTGTGTGTGTGTGTGTGTGCGCTATGTAAAACAGCTGTGTGAGAGCATGTCACACAGCTGTTCTCCCTGAAGAGGGTGAGAAACCACCTGGTCATGATTATCAAAGAATATGAGTGTGTGAGTGTGTGGTGTGTGTGTGGTGTGTGTGTGTGTGTGTGTGTGTGTGTGTGTGTGTGTGTGTGTGTGTGTGTGTGTGTGTGTGTGTGTGTGTGTGTGTGTGTGTGTGTGTGTGTGTGTGTGCGTGCGTGCGTGCGTGCGTGCGTGCGTGTGCGCGCGCATGCTGGGGCTCTTAACAACATGGTAAACTGATACGAGTTAAAACCAGTCGACATCACGTGTGTGAGGTATTTGAGATAAAACTAAAAACACATTACACACGGTCACTTACTTTAAACCGGGGATGTCCAGCATGTTTGTGAGTCCGCTCCAGTTGATGTCGAGCAACTGAGGAAGAGGACAAATAATGAAAATGTTAAATACAAGGAGACGGAAGACAAAGAAACTGTGACTGAAATGAAACAAGAATAATCTGTAATATAAACTGCAGTATATATGCATTTGGCAACTATTCCTAATGTTCACCATTTTTTTTGCAGGATCTCATTCCATCACTGTCTCCATAACTTTCTGGCTTGCATGATGAAGAAGGACAACAAATCTTGCTTTCAGAAGGAATGCAGACGATAAAGGTGCCTGTAAGATTAAAATTAATTCACCAGCACAACTACTTTGTCACTTCTATTATTCAGGAGAAGCCGTTAACGTCGGGTTTTTATTCCACGGGACACAAGCTGCCCATATTTATGTGAAAATCATGCTTACGATGAGGAAACCACTGCTGCAGACAGAAACACGCTCTCGTCGCACACGTCCACGTTTCCCAGCTTCTCCTACAATGGGAGCTTAACCTGGATTCTTATCTCTAGACTTATGTGCTGGAACAGGGTAACGAGGAGAAGTGTCGGACTCGAATTAACCGGACTGAGTCCCAGCACACAAATCCGACACACCCTGGTGTCAACTGAACATCTGGTACTTGTCAAAGTGTAAGTGGCAGCAGTGCTAGCCCATAGACTGTATGTGAAGAGGGACGACATGAAGCCAAAGCAATAGGTTACACATCCCACCTCCTCCACGTCAGCAGATGGAGAATACACCCAGAGTCTG
This sequence comes from Reinhardtius hippoglossoides, assembly GCA_006182925.3. Taxonomy (NCBI): domain Eukaryota; kingdom Metazoa; phylum Chordata; class Actinopteri; order Pleuronectiformes; family Pleuronectidae; genus Reinhardtius; species Reinhardtius hippoglossoides. The sequence continues at coordinate 1,624,713 of CM031680.1, read as the reverse complement.
CGTTCATTTGTCCAAACAGTAAACAGGATGGAGCCTGGATGGAGCGGAGGTGGGGCAGCAATCAGTCCTGACTGATTAGTTTACTCTGTGAGAAGGGAGTCAGACGAGAGGAGCAGGAGTGTCTCGGCCTGCAGTGTTCCTGCAGCTGATGTGCACCAACTGCCCGTCCAGTTCAGGCATCACACCGTCACACCGTACCGCTTAGTGCACGAGACAATTCACCAGAGTCACGTTGGGAAGGCGCCCAGCTCAAAATAACAACCATCCACCGGCCTTAAAAGGAGCGTGAGCAGGGTGACAGTTGTCACGGGTGACATAGTGTATATGTGGACTAAAATATAGAAGTTTGAGCCTGAGCGGAAGTCAGAGACGGGAGGATTTTGTGTGTGTGTGTGTGTGTGTGTGTGTGTGTGTGTGTGTGTGTGTGTGTGTGTGTGTGTGTGTGTGTGTGTGTGTGTGTGTGTGTGTGTGTGTGTGTGTGTGTGTGTGTGTGTGTGTGTGTGTGTGTGTGTGCGCGTGTGTGTGTGTCAGTATGTCGCAGATTAAGAGTGACTGCAAAGCTGAAAAAGGTCATAAAAGAGGCTTATAAAAGGTCAAATACTGGAAGCCATTATTACAGCTGAAGCGAATGAGGAGCATCGAGGATAAAGTGGTGCATTAAACTGCACACAAGCACAGATGGACTTAAAATAACAAAATAACCACAAATAAAAACAGACTTTCTTTTCCCCACCATGTAAAAATACTAAAGTTTTCTGTCAGACCAGTAAACAAAGTCAAAAAGGACTGGTCCGTGGTTTTGCTCCCCATCCCGCAGAAGACTCACAATCTCAGAGTCATCGGCAAACCCAAGCACAGACGCTGATGCTCTGGAACTCATTTGTATACAAAACAAATGTGGTGAAAGCACACAGCCCTCAGGGGGTCGGGTGGAAGACGGGAGCCAACTGGTCCCGGTTCCATCAACCCACTGGAATCTGTTCACAGATCACTGAATTGAGCCTGATCTGCAGACGAATGTCCGCGTTGCTCCTCCGGAGTGAAAGCACTCGTCTCTGTTCAACCCTCAGATCGTTGCTGACAGTTTATTAAAGGCAGACTATGACTGGTATGTGAATGTGATGTCACCATGTAAACAATGCACCAGTCAGTTCAGGACAAAGGAAACTATTTTTACAACTTTCAGGCAACTCCTGTAACCACAGGTTACAAATATAACTTTTACAGCTGGTACAGAATGTCACCGGACTGGTTCCAGGCATCCAAAAAAGTACAGATAAAGCTTTCATGCCAACTTAATGTTCACCATCTTAGTTCAGTTACGTTTGACTTTTCACCACAAAAAATAAAACATTTCAGGAGGAGAAGACGAATTTCATGTCTTTTAGGGGCTTTTTGATGGTGACTCTTTTCCTGTGGGTGTGGGCATCAAAGTCTGAAATCTAGAAGATAACATGTGTTGATGCACAGGAAGGAAGACGGCAGCAGTCAGGGAGAAGGAATCCACTGATAGAGAAGGACTGAAGCTCGGCAGCCATCGGGAAGACAACACTGCTGCATGTCATACAACACACTAGAGGAAAGAAACACATCATATATCGCCTTTAAAGGAACAGAAACCCTCTGCTCAGCTGCGCATGAACAAGACATTCAATCCTCGTACGCTCCATGGAGGCAGAACTAACTGTTGTCAATGTGGAGTCATTTTAATAAACTAAAACCGTAAATTACAGGTTAAAATCTGACTGAAAGATGTAATAAAGTTAGGACTGCACACTTGCTGTTGTTTCAAGAAGTGTGTATCGGGGGTAAACAAGTATGAGTTCAGGGGAGAGACTCTGCAGGCTCATCTCATGAGGACGTCATGTCCAGACTTCACTTCACTTACCAGAAACTCATGGACGAGTTCCTGGGAAGTTGGTGAGTGCGGAGTCCACAAGGGGCCCGGTGGACTTTGTGTCCACTAGACTTGCAAACGGAGCCGGGCTTTGCTTAGATAATGTCCATAGTGATGCGGCCATGGGAAATAGTGATGATTTGTGTTGTTTTTGTTGTGTTCACGGGACAGTTGTCACTGGACATAGGGTCAAGGTACTCACTGGTTTCTTGAGGAAAAAGACGCTCAGAGCGCCGATCAGAGGCATGTCCCCCAGCAGCGGCTCCATCACCACCCTCATCACTCCGTGGAGCTGCAGAGGAGAAAGAACAACACTGTGAACCCAGCCAGTCCCTGTCGTGTTAGGAGCTCAGTGCATGTTCGACAGCGTTTTGCTGCTAACAAAACATGCACTGAATTTGTATTTTTCAGCTTTTTAACTTTGCAGAACTTTTCAATTCACAATAAAACCTCTATAACACACTGGAGGAAGGAAACAGAGAAAACACGAGATACGTCTCCTTCAATAAAAGTCTGTGAATGTTTCAATGTCTCATCCTTGAGCTCGTTGCTCTATCGGCAGCTGCAGTGACTCAAACCTCTGATATGCAGACTGCTCGTCTGCAGCACCAAATTTGGTTGTAGCTCGCTCTGAGTAATTAAATACCAACATTTTGCTCATCACACGGGAGCAGGGGAGAGATTGAAGATAGCCTGTTGTTGATCCTCGCTGACCTCCTGCAGCTCGCTCCTGCCTGAAGGGAGATTCTTCGAGAACCGTGTGCAGCAGATGACGCTACGTCAGGATCAGTTGGACGAGAGAGGAAAAGCAACGAGGGGAGAGATCATCTAACTCCATATCACCCACAAGCTCTAAGTTAACGTGTTTGGCACCTGAACGACTTATTTCTTCAACAGCCTATGAAAAGCTGACAAAGATCCCGCGACTGCAGCTATAAAGTTTGAGCCACGGGCAAAGACAAATGTTGACCCTCTGTAAATCGTTCCCGACTCTTCTCTCCGCTCACTTTCTCTCCCTCTCTGATATCTGAACAGCAAACATGGCCTGATCCTCTGCCAACAGCCGAGCGGATAACGTCTTCTCTATCGGCCGCGGTGTCAACACATTACGTAAAGCTGTCTCTGGAGAGGTCACAGGTTAATATGGCGGTCACGGACAAATAAGGGCGACCACCAATAAAATCTCACATCTGTCTGAAGGTACCGTCTCTTTTTCCATCAGAGTCACAGCTGGTGAATGAGAAGGTCAAGTCAATTCATCTGGACTCTTTTGAACATTTGTGTCTTCTCAACCTTTGCCAGAGACAATCTACCATTAAAATCACCGGCAGCGTTTTATCATTGGACTCGTACCTGAATACTTTTGATCCCAGCTCTGCAATAGAACTTCTTGATGTCCACGTCAATCTCTGTGTTTCCGACAAAACTGAGAATTAAAAAATAATAATAATGCAGTTAGAGAATTCATACAGTGTCACGGTGTGAAAGCAGGGAGAGAAAGAGGGGAAGAGAGAAAGAGAGAAAGAGAGAAAGAGAGAAAGAGAGAAAGAGAGGAAGAGGGGAAGAGGGAAAGAGAGGAAGAGGGGAAGAGGGGAAGAGGGGAATACTGAGCTTTTTCTTCTACATGAAATTTGATTTTCTGTTACATCTTAGTTTGGACTTTTGGACCAATCACAGGAAGTAGGGACAGCATTAAACAGTAGAAGAAGAAGAAGCAGCTGCAGTCTTCACCTCCGACGATATGTTTGAACCACGAGGACGTTCATTTGGTGCATTTGAACTAGTGCGTAGTACTGTGTAGTACTGTGTAGTTCTGTGTAGTACTGTGTAGTACTGTGTAGTACTGTGTAGTACTGTGTAGTACTGTGTAGTACTGTGTCTGAAGGTGCTGATGCTGGGAGTAATTCCAGCATGATGTTACCATGGCAACCACATGAAGACAATAGTGGCCTCTTTATGGGATTTGATGACAATAAGGACAAATATATAGATTTAAGCAGCTTTATCCTGTAGAAATTATAGGTGAGTGAGAAGCTTTGGTTTCCCGGTGTTACCTGATCTCCAGATCCATGATGACCTGCCTCTTGTCCACATTCTCTGTGTAAACTTTCACCCCGTTCACTCTCAGCGGCTGCGGACACACAAGACATGAGGAAACCGGTACGAGTGAGTAAACAGCTCTGAAATATGATTTCAACCTTTCACTGTACCAACGGCATAATCAATGCTCTGCTCTGAAACATGAGCAAAATATGGGTCAGGATGTTCTTTAGGACGGAACAGAAAGAAACCCGGTCGTAAAAGAAGAGTCGAGCTTGTTTCAGCTCCAGGAGCACGATGTTAGAACAGAAAACACAGAGGACACATTTAGAAACACACCAATAGAAGATCTGAACACCTACACTATGAGCAGCAGAGTTTAAGAGCCAAAGCAGTATTCGTGTATGTTTCAGGCGAACTACAACAGTATTTCAATAATAAAATAACTTTCAGATAACCCATCAGAGTGACCATTACATCTGCTTTTCTTATGGCTCCGTGAGAACTGCTGGTTCCGTAGACTGAACAAACAAACTACTCCTACTTTGCAGAAACTAAGCCAAATTGGTCCCGGATCCAGAGTCTGCTCGGTGTGTTTTCCCATCACCTTGTCGCCCATGTCGATCTTAGTGAAGCAGAAGGAGCTGAGATGAGGGTTGGCGCCCCTCACCGCCGGCTCGATGGTCTCCCTGAACAGCTTGTCCACAAACTGGCAGATGAACGGCCACATCTGCTTCACCGTCTGAGGAGGAGGAGGAGAGAGAGAACATGATTTTCGTACATACACAACTGAAACCGCTGGAAAAAGAGGTTCACTGCAGACTTTGTGGACTTGTTGGAGACACTTCAGAGATTTATGTGGCAGTATATTGGATTTGGATGAAATAAGAAACGGTGCAGAGAGCTGGACGGTTCTGTTCTGTGTGTCGTTTGCTTCCTGTTGGCTCTTAATACCGGTGTGTTCAGCAGGGGTAGAAGATTTCACTGCAGCTCAATAGATCAATGGAATATCCATAGCTCGTATTATAGAGAAGATCAGCTTCTGAATATTGAAACTGATCCAAGTGATGTGGAGAAAATAATGTAAAGGTTAAACCGCAGGTGGTTGAGAAAGGGCTGCTGGTCACTGAGCAGGAGAAACCTGGTCAGAATTATAACTTAAACGTCAAAATAATAGGAGAAAACTCAGAATATGTCATTAAAGATCAACATTATGACATTAAAGTTAAATTGAGAGATGAAATGTCAATTTTCTCTCGCTCTCTCTAATTCTCCTCCCTCCCTCTCAGCACTGGGTCAGGGTCTACCAGAGCTCCAGATTCAGATGCTATTTATACACTACCTGTGTGTGTGTGTCTGTGTCTGTGTGTGTGTGTGTGTGTGTGTGTGTGTGTGTGTGTGTGTGTGTGTGTGTGTGTGTGTGTGTGTGTGTGTGTGTGTGTGTGTGTGTGTGTGTGTGTGTGTACCTTATTCAGCCACTCTACTCTTTCCACATCTGGATAATGAACCTGGAATTAGGAGGAAAAAAAGACAAAAGAGTTAGAATCATAATTTAACACAGAATCAATGCCCTGAAGTAAGATTCCTAGTTTGGTCATAATTGGATCGAGCCTGATATGAGCCTTTCACACACTCATCACTATCTGTTTTTATGTTCATGCACATATGGAAATTTAATTTGACTGACTAAACAATGGAGAAAGAATGCGTTTAACATTTTATGTAAAAATTGTCTTAATTTAAGTTCAATATATGTTGTCGTATTTCTTTTTATGTATAGTTAATTATAGCAAATGTTACGGTTAAACTTTGAAATATCAAGCTTCACTTACATTTCTATTTCATAAGGGTTTGATAACGACATCTCGGGAATCAACTTAAATTATTTATCAGCGGATATTGGCGTATCAGAAATGTTTTGCTCCCTAGCATCTTCCTGTGACTCGTGACTGGTGCGATGAGGATTTTGAGGTCTTGCGTGTCAGAGCAGATATCCGCAACGATTAGTACCTTAATAAATGAATCATGACACGTATCAATCATTAGCTGACGCACTACACGCAATCATTAAAACCTTAAACGCGTACTACAGTGAACGAATGCATCAACGTCGTGTGGCAAATGATGGATCTCTCAGAGTGAGACGAAGCTCTGCCGACTCCCTGCGAGGGGGAAGCAGAGGTGACCTGTTACACAAGTGGCACACTTGGAGGATTCGGCACAGACACTGCGGCCTGCGGCAGATGCACACGAATGAGGCCAGAGACGCATTGGAATTTTAAAAAACACAGGCTGAGGTCAGGAGAGAAGCTTCCTGCTCTGAACACAGAATGAGTTCGTACCTGCGCCGAGGTTTGGTAGAAAGCTCTCGCTCCCTGAGCATTTTACTGCCGAGTCCGGCGTCTTGTTTTACGGTTTGGTTTGAACACCTTCTGGTGAGACGGTTGTACAGACGTCACTCTGGTTTTAAAGAACCCCCCCCCCCGTCTCAGTAATTTGAGACAGGGGACGAATCTATTCTACCACGTGCTGGGCCTCGAGCCAGAAAACACATCACCACACCTCTCATGACGTCTCGGAGACACAAAGCAATAAGTGGCAACACAGGGAAAAGGGTGGTTAGGCTCAGTTACAGCTCTGTGGCCAAACATGTAAATGGAACACAGATACTTGGTTGTGTACGTTTACTCGAGGTAAAACTCCAATTGACTGTAAATAAAGACGGACGACTTCACAGCTCCAGTGTGTTTTCTCAAGTTTGGAATTAGTTATTTGATGACATAAAAAAAAAAAGAACTGAGACGCCCTGATTGACAGATGACACTGACTCGCTAGTGGTGGGACCTCGACACAGCCGCTCCATCCTGCCCAGACCCCCGGCTCCAAAGGGCGTCACTGGCACAAGATGGCAGCGTCCCTATTCTGGATGTTCTGGCTTAATTTGTGGATAGGGGGTGTCGTGCACCGTTGTATGTCGAAGTGGCCACCAGATGTGGCTGTGGTCCGTCCCTGCTCTGGTCATTGCTGCGTCTGTTGCAACGTGGCAGACATTAAAACGATATCATGGATCTGGAGGCACAATCTTTCCGCCTCGTGGGGGAAACAATAGAGAAGCAGGAAGACTGACACCGTATGTGAATAAAAAGTTGAATTCAAACTCAAAGAGCCAAATGACCTTCTTTCAAAAACAAAGTGAACAGGAAATAAGAAGGTCCTAACAGCTCACATGACTCAGCATACAAAAATGAAGATTAAAGGTCAAATGAATTTATTTATCCATGATATATATACGATTTTCTAAAACCTACGGAGAACACAGAAAGGAAACGGAGACATTTCCTCATTAAACTGGGAACAGAGTGAGGAGGGAAAAAAGTTTTTCACCATAAGTCATTCACCCTTTTTCCTTCTGCTGTTGTTGGGAAATCTGAAAGCTTTGGTCCTGCTCAGTAGAACAGCGCCCCCCCCCTCCCTCCTGCAGTGCATCTTCTTGGATCATATTACATCTGCCTGTAGCAACACGCCCACACCAGCACAGACCCCTTGCTCTCTTTTCTTTTCTTTTTTTATTGCAGCTCTGTTTTCAGCCTGGACGCCGCCTCAACCTCAACAACAGCGCGTGGATCTGACTCACGGCAAAGACGTGGCGCCTGCAGGGCCTCGAGTTGGGAACGAGACGTTTCTGAGTACATGTAAAAGAACAGGAACCAATGGGTGATCGTACTCGACAGGAGCATCCGTGTGTGTGTGTGTGTGTGTGTGTGTGTGTGTGTGTGTGTGTGTGTGTGCGTGTGGTGTGTGTGTGTGTGTGTGTGTGTGTGTGTGTGTGTGCGTGTGTCAGGAGGGTAAGACTCACAGTTCAACTATGTAACAGCTGAGTGGAAATCCTAACCTCCCTTTTCCAGCCACACCCCCGACAAAAAGCGTGTGTGTGTGTGAGAGAGCGAGACTGACGTGGAATTTTTTGCCGATGCCAATATTAAGTAGTAAAGAAACGGATTAATTGGCCTAAATATTTTTAAAAAAAAACTATTGGCCATGACTCCTCAGATGTTGGTATCGAACCGTTGTAATTCAGGCTTGATATTTTACAGTTTAACCACAAACTGTATTATAGGAGACAATGAGAAGAATCAGAAATGTACATATTTTTCTGTTTTGTAAAATAAAGTTTTCAGATAGGCAAACACACACACACTGGTGCCGACATGTCTGTGCAAGGCTCATCGAGACATATTACCAGGCAACCAATGAATCGGTCAGGTACTAATTTAAAGTACAACCGACAAAGTGCATCTGGACATCTTTCCAAGAACCTCCTCAGACACCACCTGTTCACCGAGGCCAGTTAACGCTCCACCCTTTCACCAGTGCTGTTTATGACATGCTATATTCGAGTCCCTTGAAAAGGAGCTATACAAGTTCAATTTGTTATTACTATTATTAGAGATTCTCCTTTTCAAGGTGACAACAAACACAACAAGGAAAGCTGCTCAGTCGGCCTTCCCTTCAAACTGCAGGAGGGCCCAGGAACAAGAAAACCTGCACGATGAGACAGTTGCTCACTGCTGCTGTGCTGACGTCTATATTTAGGCTCAGAGAAAGAGAGAGAGAGAGAGACTGTCGAGGATGTGAGGAGGACACACTGCACATCGAGGAAACGTGCTCCGGTGTGCTAAAGGATGGAAAGATAGGATTACACAGCCGACCATAGCGTGTCTGTAGTCAGCCTCAACTGTCGCCTGCATCGTTTTATTAAACTGGGTTTTATAGATGTTCAAATCTCAAATGAAAAGCCTCTGTGGGGTGTTGCATCCCCTGTTGTTGCATTAAATTGTAATAATGCCATCTCGTAATGAGCACAAAATGGTGTCAATTATACCACATGAAGCTGATATGCTGCTTGGTTCATCTAAAAAGGCTGTGGATCTGTCTCTTATCTTACGGGAGCCAAAAGTATTTGCGTTACCACATCAGATAACGTTGTTGTCTGACTTCCTAGTGGCCATTTCAATCGATGACACTTTCTCTCACTATACAATGGCGCCATTTTCTGACTTATCTCGATTCATCACCGAGACTGTGGCGGGCCGAGAGCGAATCTTGCATCGTGTCGCTTTCAATTTGGTTACAGATGCTTACCAGTTCAAGAAACTCAGATCACCACTCAGCAGAGAGGTTGCCAACTTTTAAATTCAAATATATTCAAACTCCAGTGGGACAGGGTACTGGACACGTCACCGGGCCACAAGGAAGCTGCCCCAGAGTGCAGGTGGGGGCAGGACAGAGCAGCACCGGGCCTTTCTGTTCCTCCACATTGTTTCCCCTCCCTGCTGCAGAGCCCTGCCCTTTGGCACGTCAGAAGAACAGGGAGGCCCCACCCATGCCGTGTCAGACGGGTACACGGAGACGAAGAGAGCGAGGAGGAGGGAGGAGGAGGAAGAGGGGGGGGGGAACCTCAGAGACACAGTTACACTGTGGTTTTCTGACTTTCCACGCCGTTTTTTGAGTTTTTTTTTTTTTTTTAATCAGAGAGAGGCCAATGACAAGTCCGACTGTTTGAACGTTCAGCTGCGGACGGAAAAAAAGGTTTAGCTGAGCTCAACGTTTCCGGCTTCAGTGACACACATCCACACCTAGAAACTGTCCAGTACAACTACACAGCTACACTCCACTGACTCACACAGCAACACAATAATCCAGACACGTCAGCATTAGAGATTCCAGAACTAATACCGCTGTGTAGCAGTTGTGCTGAACTAATAACTTGTCCTGATATTGCTGGTCAATTAATCCTTAAACTGACTGACTTTGTTTTGCACATTAAAAGTAATTAACAAATATAAAATATATGATATGCACATTAAGACACACATATATTCACACATACACAAGATTTTAAAGTAAACAAGAGCTGGTGCGGACGAGGCAGGAAGTTAAAAGTTTGTAGAAAGACAAAGAAAGCTAAAGGCAACATTTACAAAGACCGTCGAAAAGAACACGACAAGGAAAAGAGAAGAAACATATTTACACATATGTTATTATTTCTCATTTTACTTGTACAATGTGCGGCAGTACAACTGGGAGTTACCAATGTTTGTTTAAGATGTTTTATTTAAAGTAAACAACAATGACGACTGATGAAGAATACTTGAGTTTAAACTCCACCCAAACAGCAGCAGCACATATTTAACCACATGATTAGTGGAACATAAAAGAAACACGCGGTCTGGGTCAGGACCCATCCAAATAAAAATCTGGATCTAGTGGATTTAAATATGGTTTCATCAGGGGCCTGTTGGGCGTTGGCAGAGGTTTCTACTCGACTGCCATTGTTTTTGTTACACTAGAGGATTGGTTGAAAAACAAAACACAATCACACACACATGAATAAATACAAAGACATCACCGCAGCCCTGTGTAAAGTATGTATATGTGGGACGTCATGGATTTGCATCACAGTACAACCTTTAATTTGCTCTCCGCTGTCACTTGATTGGGTCAAATGTGATCAATCAATCACAATCCAAAGTACTGATAAACTCAATGATACTTCATCACTTTGACTTTAACGATAAACTAAACATGACAAAGAGGAGTTTAAAGAGTCCTGGTGGCCTGAGCTCATAGAATATACAGCCAATAATTAGATCAATATTAAAATGTTCATATCAGTCGATATCGATGATGATAAATGATAAGTTTAAAGACAGATTCTTACTCCTGAGTGAAGGTTGAGCTTTAAAACTCTTCAGCATCAACTATGTGTCACACCTCCTCACTGAGCTCACAATTCAGGAACACTATGTGGACATATACTCAACCATTGATGCTAGTGATGAAAAATATAGGTTTTTATAGCAGATTTAGGAAAATAAGAGTTGACAAAGTAAAGGAAATCCTGCAGCATGACAACAACTCCCATAAGTTTAAAGGCCTGACCTCGTTCCTTGTTTTGATTTCATCAAACCTCCGTCTCATTGACCCCGAATTCATCAAACACAGCAGTGGCCTGGGACGACCTCCGCGGCCTAAATTTCACATCAGGTTTTTACATATTTGTCCGATGAAGGAATAATGTTCCGCGTCAGTTTGAGTTATTAATTGTAGGATTATTATATACACACACCAAAGATATGACATCAACATAAACCACAAACAACGTTTGACCTTGTACAACGCTTTTAAAAAAGGACTATGAATAAATAGCATTGAAACTTCCGTGACACATCTGACACGTGTCTTTGGCGGTAGATACATGTTCCTGTTTATTCTACAGAGTTGTCTTGGTTATGGTCGTGACTCACGGAGACAGTTCCTCGTTAAATTCAGTGCACACCTTTAAATAGTCAGTGAGACAAACAACACAGTCTTTTTTCCTGAAAAGGTCTTTGCTGGTGCAGGTTTGTTTGTGTGTGAGGGAGTTGTGCAGTGTCAGTTTGTCCTCAGAAACACAACCGCACCGTTACCGCGGGGAATCTTGGCCAGCGAACGATGAGCCGCTGCCCACGCTGCCTATCAGGCCTCATTCCAGGCATATTTGCAGAGAGAGCCAAGACAGAGAGACGACAGGCTCTCAAATCAGTGACGACTATATTGCACATGTGGTTAATTTAGTTGATTTTACATGTTGACAGCGTTTTTTTCCCCACAATTGGTTTTCTATCGTGTCTGCCACTAAAGGTTAATCTCGTATCTTAAAACAACACTGTCCAACTTTTTTTATACCGGAAGCAGCTTCAAACATTCACTCTGAACATTGAGAATGTTTCCTCCTTCTCTCCCTGAGCGTCTGTTCTCTGTGACTCTGCTGAGTGGGTTCCATCTCCTGAGAGAGGAACTGACTCAGAGTCAGCTTCAACTGTCACAACCAGCTCCAGTTGAAGAGTGAAGCTGAACTGAGATCAGTTAAAAACGACTCAGAAGTTATTAACAACCAGAGTTTATCTCCAACTTCAGCAGGAATCCTTTAACCTAGCATGGGTAACATCCAGCGTTCAGTTGTGTTTGGGTTCAGGGAGTGGGACGACACCAACAACCAACAAACATCTCATCAGTTCCCATCCCTTTCATTGTTCCCTCTGAATTTGAGGGAAAGTAGTGCAGACATTTCGTTTGTCATTAACTAAAATGGAAAAGGAATCAATCAAAAAGTCTATTTCACCAGAAACCAAACCGATCTGATACCACGTCTGTAAACTATGTTCGTTTCACTCAACTTGAAAGTTTCTTTTCCCAGAGATCGATTCTTCTCCGTCGCTGATCCATAACTACAGTAAGTACTGTTTTTAGAGCAGTGAGGAACAAGTGATTTCTGATTTCCTTAGAATAATGTTTGGAAGTTTCACAGACTAAACATTTAATGTCCCTACTGTGTCGGCCAGAAACTAGATAGTGCGGTTTTTGATTCAGTTAAAGAACAAAATAAACTCAGTGACTTTCAGTGAGCTTCTAATCATTGAGTTTTGAGGTTAGTCTGCCGGAGGTAAAGAGATAAAGTATCTCGTATGAAGGACAGGACACACGGACAGCTTCTGAATGCGTCCCCGGGGTCAAAGTTCACTGCTGATTGTTCGGCCCAGTTGCTGATTATCAGGACGCGTTCATCCTTCGACACACTTTCACCCATTTCTCAATTTCCCCTTTGATCAGCCAAACAAAAAGAGCTGTCAATTAGCACTGTCGCATCCAAATGCCACAAGTCACGTTGTTTGAGGATTAAAACATCTGTGAACATCTGTGAAACAAACAAACAACATCCCGGATAAAAGGCTCGCCGACTCCCCACACGACAAACGTGGCAGCTGCTGTGTGTCTTTTTGCTTTTTGCTGAGTAGTTGCTGAGCACCACTTCTCTCAAGGTCTGTGTGATAATGGGTGTGTTGATGGGATGATCTGCGATGGGTGGGGGATGTGTGTCTGGCTGGCATCCTGCCATCCTCTCACCACTTTTTACCTGCATCATCGTGGATTACGTGAAAAAGTCACTGCAGAACAGAGGCCTTTCATTTTCATCACAGAGGCAGCGAGACAAGAAATGGATAAATGAAGATTTGTGTGGTTTCTAAAAGGTGGAAATACTTCATAAACGGAAGGTTTAGAAATATATTTCCTGAAAGAGGTCAATGGTAGTGATGTGTCATTCCATTGATTTGCTGTCTGATCTGGTATCAAGTGAAACTCAGGCTGGTATCCTGAATATGAATATGACATTTTTGACAATCGCACAACCTCTGTTTTACAAGGAAATCCTCCTGCTGATCTACCGACACGAGCAGAATCTAATTCTGTGGGAAACACAGATGTATTCTCAGAGGTTTGATTGAGTGGACAGGCAGCTTCAGTACGTGGAGGGTCTCCACACCGTGTTCTCTTTGTGGCAGCCACGCCGAACCAAAGGGGTGAATACAGACAAGTGACAATTAGAACAGGTTTGATGACCCTGCTGCTTTACAGTGCCGGCCTGTGGAGGCCTGAGGTTCGCCAGGGCCATGTGTGAATTATTCATCGAGACCTGCTACACCCTCTGGCAGATGCCGGGATGGAAGTCATCATAAAGAGTCGAGCTCAGGGTGGAGTGTGTCAACTTTCCACAGGCTGTTCACGAGACAAGCAACGAAGTTTGTTTTGTGTCGCGTGGGACCAAATGCTGGGGCCCACATCGCCGGCCATCTACCATCAGCTTTTAATGGTCTCCGTTTGTTGGCAGCTACTCTGCCCAAACATTCCTCTGACTGGCAAGTCCTGAGACACATATTACAGTGTGGCTGAAGTTCCCAATGCAGGTGAACACCTCACGTGCAGGAGTAAAAAAATACTGATGCCGATATATCAGCCGATGTACATACATAAAAAATACAAGTACAACCAAATACATAGAGCCTGAAACAAAGCAACACAAGGCAGTTTTTATACTTTAAGCTTTAAAATCATTTTGATAGTGCACTTACTTATAAAAAAGGGAGGTCTGTCATTGCCACAGCGCCCCCTAGAGGCCTGGAACTACACTATGTAACCCTGGAGTACGGTGCTGGAACATTACAACCGAGCTAGTTGTCTCCTATCGTCAGCAGCTGACGATAGGAGACAACTAGCTCGCCATTCTCACTGTGGACGTCACGACAGAGCCACCGGAGAAAATTATTCTCCGTCAGCTTGTCAATAAAAATGCACGTGAATTACCCATCCCACCTGTAGGGGGAGCCCGAGTAGCTGAGAGCAAAATCTGGCGTTGTGTCGCTTTTAGAAAAGAAACTTAAATGCACAATTTCCTGCAGTTTTGATATTGGCCGATATCGGCAAACATAAACGCTGATATGTCTGTGAAAGGCTCGTATCGTTTACCACTGTCGGCCGAATGAAACATCATTGTGGCTTGAATAAGACCAGTGCTAGTCGGGAGTTTCCCATGGAAAAAGTATTTGTATCTTCAGTGGGAAGACATGGCAGCTAATTCAATTATCCCCATCAGTCCGTTTGGCAGGCAACCAGTCGGTGTTGACATCCCGTATGTAGGCTTGAAAGGTGGAGCTTTAAACGGAGTCGAATTACAAAAGCAACTGGGACAAGCCGGTGATGATACTGTGAACGTAATAACGAGGGTGGACTCACCCACGGTGGCAGCTCAGTCGTGGGCAAATGTTTCTTCATTGCTTTCTCCTCATGTTCCAGGAATGCTAAGGCACGGTTTATCCTGTAGTCCTGACTGCCGTGGTTCTTCTTCCAATAGAACAACGCGGCCAGTCCGATCAGAACCCAGCTGAAACTGAACTCAAAGTATCCCAAGATGTAGATGGGGAAGATGAGGGCGAAGGTCTTGGCAAACTTAATCCACATCTGGGTGACGTCTGTCAGCGACGACTGCTGCTCGTCTTCCAGCTCTTGTGGAGACAGGGGCGGCCCCATGGTGGAGCGCACCGGGCTGCTGGGCGCTGCCACGGGTCCGTTCGCCCCGACGCCTGGTCCCGCCGAACCCTCCGTCCTGTTACTCATTTCCCCTCTGGAACGACAGAGAAGGAATCCTGTCACATTTGGCACAAGTAGCTAAAAGGTCAAAAGGTCAAGGTGGCCTCACAAAGTATGTCTATATCTTAAAACTCAGTTTGAGGGAGTGTCATCGAATTTGGGACGAACATTCACTTTGACTCAAGGGGTTGAGGAATCTGTATCCCTCCTTCTTCCTTCAGAATAAACCAGGGTGAGATTAGAAACCTTATTAAAATCAACTTGATTGAAATTCGAAAGGAAGCAAACAAAGTCTGAATAACAGCAAATCTCTTTAATTGTTTATCAAAAGAGAAGTTAAGAGGTGTTTAGTTACGTGATCGAGTTATTCATTCTACATAAGTTTACTTTTCATCCACTCAGGCTGAGCTGTGGACTGGACCTCGTACAAAACTCCGTTGCAAAATTCTCCACTTCTTGTTGCCTTGAGTCCCGTGAAAACAGGAAGCAGCGCGCAGTGGGAAAAACGGAGATGAACACATCTGGAGAATTCACTCTTTAATTCGGCATATTTCCGAAAACAGCTACACGTAATTTTAACGGTAATATTTTCACTTGGAAAACTGCCTCAACCGTTGGCCCCGCAATCCCCTGCGACCACGACGGCGCTTGTCAACAAGTGCGGGACGGTTGTTAAAGTTGATGTTTTCCCTGAAATGCGGGATGTTAGTGCGGTTGTAAAGGCGCCGAACAGAAAACCCATCGAGGGTTCAATCCGAAATTTGCGTTAGTTCCTGGCTTCCGTGGCGTGAAACGGTCCCTTTACGCGGCGCAACGCCGAAGTGGCAGGTTTCCCCAACAGAGTCTGGCGTGACGTTCTTCCCGAAGTGACACGTATCGGTGGTTCGACTTCAGCCGCTTCACAGGAACCAAACTCCGGCGACGCAACACCAACTTCTCCGCCCTCGGCCCTCCGGCCCTCCGGCGCTCCGGCGCTCCGCCGCTCCGCCACTCACCGCTGTCCGCCTGCCGCCTCCGTTCCTCCGGCAGAATAAAGACAGGTTCACTCCGGCAGCCGAGTCCTCGCATGCCGAGCAGAGAGTGTGACAGCCCGCCCTCCTTCTGCACATCCTGCCGCGGCCACCAGCGGCTCCACCGGGCCGCAGGAAACTGTCATCGCCGGGAACGAGGTCAGCTCCGGCGGGGAGGGAGCTTCAGAACACCGGGGCCGCAGCGAGCCCGAGCGCCACCTGGCGGAGACCAGCTCCCCCCGCTGACTGGAGAGAAAACGAAGGTTGTTATTATTAAAAAGGACAAAACTATATTAAATAACTACAATAAAGTATCAGGCTCTGAGGGAGACGATATATATCATAATATTACGAGAATAAAGTCAGAATATTACAATCAAATCATAATATTAAAAGAATCAAATCATAATATTAGAAGAATAAAGTCAGAATATTACAATCAAATCATAATTTTACAAGAATAAAGTCATAATATTAAAAGAATAAAGTCATAATATTACCAAAAAATCACAATATTACTAGAATAAAATCATAATATTAAAAGAATAAAGTCATAATATTACAATAAAATCATAATATTAAAAGAATAAAGTCAGAATATTACAATAAAATCATAATATTAAAAGAATAAAATCATAATATTAAAAGAATAAAGTCAGAATATTACCAACAAAATCACAATATTACAAGAATAAAGTCATAATATTACAATAAAATCAGAATATTAAAAGAATAAAGTCAGAATATTACAATAAAATCAGAATATTATAAGAATAAAGTCAGAATATTACAAGAATAAAGTCAGAATATTGATTTTATGAGAATAACCTATTTACAAGAATTAATTATTTTTAAGGATAAAGATATAATATTACGAATATTAAAATAATAATTAACCAGAACTGTTTTAATTTTGCAAAAATAAAGTTGTCATGATACATTTTTTAGAATAAAGTCAAAATATGACGAGAGGTAAGTAATTTCTTGGGTCACTTTGGTGAAGCAGATGAAATCCAGTGCACGTGGAGACCGGAGCTCACTCGTCCGTGTTCCCTTACAAAGACCATCAGGACACTCACCTTTGACCTTTGACCTTTGACCATTTCATCCTATTTGTTGCCTGTAGAGTTTGTGCTTGATTTAATAATAATAATAATAAAGATGATTTAATCTGTGAAATCACTGGAAAAGAATCATTAGGGCGTGAGCGGACTTTGCTGGACCGGCATTTCCCCACTAGGTGTCAGGGCAGCGCCTGTGAACTGAAGCATCACAGCTGGACCAGGACAGATTCATGTCTAACCCAAACCTCATCCACAACCGGGACCAGGACAGATTCATGTCTAACCCAAACCTCATCCACAACCTGGACCAGGACAGATTCATGTCTAACCCAAACCTCATCCACAACCTGGACCAGGACAGATTCATGTCTAACCCAAACCTCATCCACAACCGGGACCAGGACAGATTCATGTCTAACCCAAACCTCATCCACCACCTGGACCAGGACAGATTCATGTCTAACCCAAACCTCATCCACCACCTGGACCAGGACAGATTCATGTCTAACCCAAACCTCATCCACACCCGGGACCAGGACAGATTCATGTCTAACCCAAACCTCATCCACACCTGGACCAGGACAGATTCATGTCTAACCCAAACCAACCTCATCCACCAACCTGGACCAGGACAGATTCATGTCTAACCCAAACCTCATCCACCACCTGGACCAGGACAGATTCATGTCTAACCCAAACCTCATCCACAACCTGGACCAGGACAGATTCATGTCTAACCCAAACCTCATCCACCACCTGGACCAGGACAGATTCATGTCTAACCCAAACCTCATCCACAACCTGGACCAGGACAGATTCATGTCTAACCCAAACCTCATCCACAACCTGGACCAGGACAGATTCATGTCTAACCCAAACCTCATCCACCACCTGGACCAGGACAGATTCATGTCTAACCCAAACCTCATCCACAACCGGGACCAGGACAGATTCATGTCTAACCCAAACCTCATCCACAACCGGGACCAGGACAGATTCATGTCTAACCCAAACCTCATCCACAACCTGGACCAGGACAGATTCATGTCTAACCCAAACCTCATCCACAACCTGGACCAGGACAGATTCATGTCTAACCCAAACCTCATCCACAACCGGACCAGGACAGATTCATGTCTAACCCAAACCTCATCCACAACCTGGACCAGGACAGATTCATGTCTAACCCAAACCTCATCCACACCGACCGGACATCGTCTACCAACTCTCACACGGACAGCATTCATGTCTAACCCAAACCTCATCCACCACCGGACCAGGACAGATTCATGTCTAACCCAAACCTCATCCACAACCTGGACCAGGACAGATTCATGTCTAACCCAAACCTCATCCACAACCTGGACCAGGACAGATTCATGTCTAACCCAAACCTCATCCACCACCTGGACCAGGACAGATTCATGTCTAACCCAAACCTCATCCACCACCTGGACCAGGACAGATTCATGTCTAACCCAAACCTCATCCACAACCTGGACCAGGACAGATTCATGTCTAACCCAAACCTCATCCACACCTGGACCAGGACAGATTCATGTCTAACCCAAACCTCATCCACAACCTGGACCAGGACAGATTCATGTCTAACCCAAACCTCCAACCACACACCTGGACCAGGACAGATTCATGTCTAACCCAAACCTCATCCACAACCGGACCAGGACAGATTCATGTCTAACCCAAACCTCATCCACAACCGGACCAGGACAGATTCATGTCTAACCCAAACCTCATCCACAACCGGACCAGGACAGATTCATGTCTAACCCAAACCTCATCCACAACCTGGACCAGGACAGATTCATGTCTAACCCAAACCTCATCCACAACCGGGACCAGGACAGATTCATGTCTAACCCAAACCTCATCCACCAACCGGACCAGGACAGATTCATGTCTAACCCAAACCTCATCCACAACCGGGACCAGGACAGATTCATGTCTAACCCAAACCTCATCCACAACCTGGACCAGGACAGATTCATGTCTAACCCAAACCTCATCCACAACCGGGACCAGGACAGATTCATGTCTAACCCAACCTCATCCACACCGGACAGACAGATCATGTCTAACCCAAACCTCATCCACACCGGGACCAGGACAGATTCATGTCTAACCCAAACCTCATCCACAACCGGACCAGGACAGATTCATGTCTAACCCAAACCTCATCCCACAACCGGGACCAGGACAGATTCATGTCTAACCCAAACCTCATCCACCACCGGGACCAGGACAGATTCATGTCTAACCCAAACCTCATCCACAACCGGGACCAGGACAGATTCATGTCTAACCCAAACCTCATCCACCACCGGGACCAGGACAGATTCATGTCTAACCCAAACCTCATCCACCACCTGGACCAGGACAGATTCATGTCTAACCCAAACCTCATCCACAACCGGGACCAGGACAGATTCATGTCTAACCCAAACCTCATCCACAACCTGGACCAGGACAGATTCATGTCTAACCCAAACCTCATCCACCACCTGGACCAGGACAGATTCATGTCTAACCCAAACCTCATCCACAACCGGGACCAGGACAGATTCATGTCTAACCCAATCCTCATCCACAACCGGGACCAGGACAGATTCATGTCTAACCCAAACCTCATCCACAACCTGGACCAGGACAGATTCATGTCTAACCCAAACCTCATCCACAACCTGGACCAGGACAGATTCATGTCTAACCAACCCAAAACAACCTCTACCACCACCTGGACCAGGACAGATTCATGTCTAACCCAAACCTCATCCACCACCTGGACCAGGACAGATTCATGTCTAACCCAAACCTCATCCACCACCTGGACCAGGACAGATTCATGTCTAACCCAAACCTCATCCACAACCTGGACCAGGACAGATTCATGTCTAACCCAAACCTCATCCACAACCTGGACCAGGACAGATTCATGTCTAACCCAAACCTCATCCACAACCTGGACCAGGACGATTCATGTCTAACCCAAACCTCATCCACAACCGGACCAGGACAGATTCAGTCTAACCCAACCTCATCCACAACCGGACAGGACTCAAATTACAACACACACACACACACACACACACACACCACACACCACAAGATCTGTGTTCATAAAGTAGTTGAACACTTAGAAAACAGAAATACAAGACAGCACCTCCTAATTTTGGCTAAATTAAAGTCAGAAAAAAAAAGTTCTGAACTGTGACTTGAATAAATACTTTTGTTGACCTCGTGTTTGATTTGTAGAGATGATGGAAAATTACGATATTTGCTTCTGTTTCGTTCACTTTAATTCCCCCAGGACAACAGAATCAAACGGTCAGAAGATGTAGGGCGATAATTCATGAATTCATAATTCATTAACTAAATCCGTGCGTTCCACTGCGCCTTGATCTCAGGATTCCAATGAACCCAAAGACTCTCTGTCCCCTCTGTGGGTACATGTTAGTTTCCAGTGTGCTCGCACCAGCTCTCTGTTTAAATTGGCTTTTGTACACAAGCCATAAAGCACTTGAAGCAGTTGGCAGGAGAGAGACTGTTCTACATTTTTCTGTCTGCACATTTTAATGCAGTGTTGACATTTTGTGTCCAGAGCAGGGAAGCTGATGGCCTCTGGCTTGTGTGAACATCTGCAGACGGTCCTGTGTGTGTCTGTGGTGGCAGAGCATGTTTCATCTCTGTGGATGAGATAAGTTCCTCCTGTCCCGAGACAGAAACCACACTCACAGTGTGCGTGTGGTTTCTGTATCAAGAAGCTTCATCAGCGACATTTCACTGAAAGCCTGCAGCTTGTGCTTGTGCGTGTGCGTGTGTGTGTGCGTGTGTGTGTGTGCGTGTGTGTGTGTGCGTTATGTTGATTTGTGCGATGTTTGTTCTGAACCTGCTGTTTGGTTGGTCTGTGGTGATGCTGGTGCAGCTTTTCTGTCGGAAACTGTACAAGTGACCTGCGGTAATTAAAACCTGCTGCTGGACTCAGGCCTGAAGTAAATCATCAAACAAGCAGAGGAACAAACTAATGAAAGAACGAATGAAGAATGAACAAACAAAAATAAAAAATCAACGGACAGGGCTGAAAACATAACCTCCAGTGTGGTATTAATGTTATTAATGTTCTTCTTCTCATGCTTCTCTACCAGTGAGTCCCCTAACAAATGTTTTATTTTGAAAGTCCTGACAGGAAGTGTCTGTGCTCGTCCCTGTGGTGCTGACAGTGAACGTCAGCTGGAGGCAGATGATGATGGTGTGTGATCACATTCAGCTCAGTGGAGTCGAGCAGTGGACGCAGCAGGAATCCACCGTCTGCTTGTCTCTGTTTCTTTTATGTGCTTTGGATTTTTCTCTCATGGAATAAAACGATGGAGAGAATCAAATCTCAGCAGAGGAGGTGAAGTGAAGTCCGGGCTGCTGCAGTGAGAGTCAGGACCTGAGCTCCAGACCTGAGCTCCAGACTGAGCTCCAGACCTGAGCTCTGGACCTGAACTCCAGACCTGAGCTCCAGACCTGAACTCTGGACCTGAACTCTGGACCTGAGCTCTGGACCTGAGCTCCAGACCTGAGCTCCAGACCTGAACTCTGGACCTGAGCTCTGGACCTGAACTCCAGACTTGAGCTCCAGACCTGAGCTCCAGACCTGAACTCCAGACCTGAGCTCCAGACCTGAACTCCGGACCTGAGCTCCGGACCTGAACTCCAGACCTGAACTCCGGACCTGAGCTCCGGACCTGAACTCCAGACCTGAACTCCAGACCTGAGCAGTTGGAAGATGAGAAGTTTGGTCCTGGTCTCACTGTGTTTCTCAACATGTCTGCTCCTGGTGAGTCTCCTTCCTCCATTTCTATGACACAAAGTAATTACAAGAAACACTTTAAAGACATAAATCTCCATGGTGACACGTGGAGGATCCTTATTTTAAAAGTATATTATAAGTTATATTGATCCTAATTTTCTAATTCTATTGTAAAATTAGCTAATTGACCTTTCTGGTACTTTTCGGCATATGAAACCATCCTAACTCGTGTTTTTGTATTTCTGCTAATTCTATAATTTTCCCGATTATTTACTGTAATTATTTAAGTGCTGGAAAGTCTAATCTCCTCAGGCAAGGAATTCCAGATTTTATATATTTGTAATTATCAAAACAACAAGATGATTATATAGAGTTTTGAATCACTTCTATATTTCTCAATGCATATTAAGGAGCTTTCCACACCTGTTTCTATTGTAAATAATGATATATCCATGTATACATGCAGACATTTTTTTATTTTTAAATCGACTCATCGTTTCATTGCTGGACATGTGAAGACATAACTCCAATCCCACGAGAGGCAGCTGAACTGGTTTTGTGTTCATCAACTGGGATCATTTGTGGGAATAATCTCCCGCTGTCTGTTTGCTCTTGTCCAGCCGCCCTCCAGCCTTTTGCTTCCAGCCCCTCACACTTGATTTGCTCCCCCCCCCCCCCCGGTGTTGCTCCACCTCACAGGATAAACAGTGGAAGTGCTCTCTGTCTCTCTTCCCATAATCCTCCGGAGACTAAAAGCAGACGGAGCTGCCACCAGGTTTAATTACCTGAGGGATGAGCGCTGCTGACACGAGTCCACATGCTTCCCTCTTCTCCCTCACCCATCTGGTATTCTCCTGGATTTACGTACCTCCCTGGCTTGCTCAAGGGCACTTCGGAGGGACGGATAGAAACTGACGATTATAATTTCTTCACTGAAATTTAGTTGAAGCAGCGACGTGAAGCTTTAATCCACTGGATAAACTGATCAATATACGTCACAGATACAGGAAGTGATGCGATGTCATGTCGTGATAACTCAGTTCTGCAGCTTTGATATTAAGTTCAGCTTCCTTCAGTTAAACGTCAGATTAGTTTAGTTTTTGTTACGCCCACAAGGTCAAAGGTCAAGGCTACAGTGACCTCTCAAATCTTCCACAGCGCATTAAGGGAATCCTCTAACATTTGGCCCAAACATTCACTTAGACTCACAAATTAACTATTTCATTTCAGTAGCCACAGGGCAAAGGTCAAGGTCACAGTGACCTCAAGACGAACTTGTGGGAAATGTCTTCACCTTTTGATCGGTTGTCACTTCGACTGAAAGATGAACTGATTCGATTTCAGTGGTCAAAGGTCACAGGGATCTCGTACGAATCTGGAAAAATGAATTGTGTAGACGGAAACTGCCCGGTCGGTGGAGGCACACCAACGAAATGCAGTATTTCTGGTTCACAAGGATCCACTTTTCATCGAGACCTGACAATATGATAGATTTATAACAAACTATATAAATCTATGTGACGTCAGTGATTTCTTTGTGAAGCTTCACGTTTATCTCCACAACCACACGACACTTCAAAGTAATTCAGCATTTCACAGTTGCCAGAAAACTCAACTCGCAAGGAAAAGAAAAATTCTGTCTTTACACTGAAGATGAAAAGACGTCTGAGTTTCCCACACAGAATGAAACTGACAACATGAGCTTGTATCCGAGGCGGCCAGTGATAAATGAAGACATTTGCATATGAGAGGGACGGCGGCTGCAGGTTTCCGTTCTCCTGCCATGTGAGCCCACATCGAGTCGCAGGTGACTCATCCCCCCCCCCCCCCACTCGGGCGGGACAGATGTTCTTGCTGGACGTAGAAGACGACGTGAACGTGAATGTGTCACGTGTCCAAACACTGCACTCCATCGGGGCCATTAACGACACACATGCCAAGTGTGAATTATATCTTAAACTATCTTTTTCTAGTCCATCTGTTTCCTGGATTTTTTACTTTCTAAAGTAAGAAGAGCTTGAGAGACTTTCCAGTGTTTTTGTATTGAGGCCACAGAGACGCTGAGGCACGACCCACTGTGATTAAACATTGTGCCGTGATTCGTCATGTGCAGCTGCTTCCTAACAGTCGCTGCTGTGCCGTGAGCAGGAACATCACCACAACGAGATGAAACATCGTGAGCAGCCAGCGAAGAGCGGAGCGCAACGCAGGCACTCAAATATTCACGGCTCTGTCTGGTGGCGTCTTGCTCTTCTTGTAATCTGGTGTAAATTGGGATTATTCCGCTGATGGACTGTTTGTACTGTAAATCCCGCTGGGTAAGAGGATCAGCTCAACGCCCTCTCTCTTAAACTGTTTCCCCCTGAAATCAGACAGAAACATCTCTCAAGTCTTTCCAGCTGCATAAGCTCCAGCGGCCATGACCTGCGTCCTGTGGATATGTGTGAATTCTCTTTATTGGACTTCCTGGTGCTGTTTTTGGTTTTGCAGAATTTCAGGATCTGTTGTGCGCGAGAGTGACGACTGACAGATTGAATGAATTCTGTGGGAAACGCTGCAGAGAAAGTGAAACTAAATTCCTTGATCCGCACTCATTTATTCAGGTCCAGAACAAATGAGTGTGGATGCAGACTGTGTTATCGCAGCAAAGGCAAGTGCAGCGGGTTTGTTTCGCTCCGACTCACGATGAAGACGCGAAGCTGTGAAACACTGAAGCAGACGGAGAAGCCGGAGTCGTGCCGGAGGTCAACAGGCATTTCAACAAACTGAGACTTCATTTCTATGAGTGAGATTTGGGGCAGCTGCAGCCTTGTTACCCAAAGGACCAGCTGGAGAAATACATGAGCAGCAGTCTTCCCTCGCCCTGCAGACTGCCCTTGAGCAAGGCACTGGACCTTGAATGTGCCCAGTCTAAACTGAAGATTGAGATGGCAGATACTGAAGCTGTGATGAGGCGCGTCAGTACATGTTAGAATTAAATTATCATCTCAGACTATCAGCGAGGGGAGTTTTAAAGTGAACAAAGCGCGAGGAGGCGTTCTGCAGTGTGACGACTGCGATAAAGACAAACCACATTTTCCTCTGTCGGTGGAATCTGTGCGACTTCTCTCTGTGAATCATCTGTGCTGCCCACAAACACAGCGGCCCCTATGAGGACTGCTAACTCTTGTGAAATCTTTGCTGTGGGTGATCTGCTTCGCTAGCGTCAGGACACGTGAGGTGGTTTACTAAGTGGTCTACTTATCTCTTAACTCAACATTTGTTTTGATTTGTTTCTTCTGTCACAAACACACGGAGGCCTGTTGGGTATGACTCATGACGTCGTGGTGTTTAGTCATCAATCGTGAAGCAAGTTTAGAAACGCACTCCAGGCTAAAACAAGCTCGACTGAGTCCCACTTAAAGCTGGGGTTGGTAATCCAGGAAAAACTAGCAAGAGCACGCTACACTTTTAAAACAAGCGACCAGTACATCCTACACCCTCCTGCTAAAGCTCCGCCCCCCAAAACACATGAACGTGCACTTTATTTATTGATGATTATCAGGACGTGAGGAGGATTTCAACTAAAAACAGATAAAAAAAAACGTTCTGTGTTCACAGTGGTCCAGCTGGCCAATCAGAATAGACTGGGCTTGATGTGGAGGCGGGTCTTAAATAGAAAGGAACTAAAGCAATGGACAGGAAAGTGTCTCATATTCTCCTCACACAGTGAGCTGTATTCTCTGCTTCCCCTGCAGGCTGACAGCCGGCATCCAACCTGCAACTTCATGTTGGAGGTGGAGAGAGACCAGCTGGACTGTGTGAAGCGGCTGACGGAGGAGGAGGGCGGCGGCGGCGGCGGCGGCGGCGGCGACGGCGACGGCCCAAAAGGTCACGATCACTCACCAACGGGTCAAACAGAGCCGACACTTTGTTCAGCAGCTTTTGTTGCAGGGTGTGAAAACTCTGCAGATCGTGTATTCAGATATTTAATGCACTGAAGAAAAGCGTCTGCAGTTAATTTAAAGAAGTTTAACTCACTGCATGAAATCAAAGTTTAATCAAAAGAAGATTCCCCTGCAGGTGTGTGCTGCTGTGCATTAGTTGTGTCGCGGTCCTGCCTCAGATGTGTCTCTGGGTGTTTCAGTGAAAAGACTTTTCCTCATGAGTTCACATTCTCATTTCCTCTTTCTTTACCTCTGCACTTTCATCCTCCTTTTTCAAACAAACTTTTCATCTTTCTTTTCCTGAAAGAAAATCTTTTTCCGGTCGTCGGAGGGACTCGACAAGAATAAGCTTTGGCGGCCCTCAAAAGAGGTGGTCTCCATGGCCCATGAAATCGGGACACTTTAGTTTTTCTTCAGAGATAAAGATCTTTTCAAACCTGATCTGAAAATGCGAGAAACCCAAGAAGGGGGATGACGGTAAGCTCTCGTGTTTCACCTCCAAGTCGCAGGTTTAAACTCTGCAGCGTCGTGTCACCTGACAAAAGGACAATCCTCCACTTTGCCCAGTCGCTCTGGATAATGTCGCCTGAGATGTGAGATCTTAGTACGTCGTGCTGGTTTGTTTAGCTTTCTGATTCTGCTCTTTTTTTATTTGAAACTAATAGGCTTCTTTTCATAGCAGATTGTTTTTCTTTCGCAGGGATTCTGGGCTCAATTTGGCCAAGCGCCCACGTCTCCGTTCATCTGTCGCTAAAACGCCTTGTTGACTGTTCGGTTTGCCGTCAGCACTTTTGTGCCCATTAAGGCTCACGCTGACGAGCTGGAGCAGCTATTTATGGCAGCAGTTTGTGTTTGTTCTGATTCTGGAGGGTGGGTGGCGGTTTGTTCTCTTCTGATCGAGACTAAGTCCTCCACACGCCGTACGCACAAATTGTTCTGGTGTTCAGAAATGCAAAATCTGAAATGCATGACGAGCAGGGGAATTGCTTAAAAAAGGATCAAGTTAGTCTCCGGTCCTGCTGTCATCAGCGCTTCATGCTGAGATAACTGCTCACAGGGCTGTTTGTGCAGTAATCCTTTTATTATTATAGTAATTTATTATTATTTATCCTATTCACCTTATTTACCTCCACCAAGCAGGTTATGTTCTATCCTCTGTTTGTCTGCAGGATCACCGCGTCATCATGTGACTAATGCCGGTGTTGTTCTGGAGAGGACGACCTTTTGGTTTTATGTTTCATTGAGAAACATTTACTCATGAAGCTGCTTGTTTCCTCTTCACAGCCGCCGGCTGCAAAGGAACGTGGGACAACATCGCGTGTTGGGATCGAGCCGAGATCGGAGAGACGGTCACCATCCCCTGTCCTCGAGTCCTCAAGACTCTATTCGGCAGAAATGGTAAAAACCTTTATTATTATTATTATTACAATACAGTTAATTAATGAGTGTGTGTGAAGTTTATTCTTTTTCTCCGGTGATTGAAGTCACTGTAAATTCATCACCTTCATGTTTTCATCAGCGTTTCTTTCTGCTTGTAGTTAGTGAGCTTCCGTAAAGCTACAGATTTACCGGTAAGTGTTGGAAGGGTCCAGCTGTGGGAGAATTCACTGCATTCTGGAACAAATCCAGTTAAACGGGTGGATCTTTGGATCCACTTCCTTTAACCTTAAGATGGAGCGTTAGTCTCCACCTCATCATTCCCCTCAGTAAACTCCTGACTGTGTAAACGTGTGCTGTCGGTGAATTCCCCCCTGAAGCCATGAGATTCTTCCAGCCAGGGACCAATGATTGGATTTGCCCCGGCTGCTTGTTAAGAGCCAAAGTGTCTGAGACAGATCCGAACCCCCTGAAGTCCCCCCCCCCCACTCACTAACCCATACTTAACTTACTTTAAATGTTTACACTCGTATTTACATTCTTACGACAGGTCGGGCTGCTCCTGCTGCTCTCTCTCCTCTCGTCGCTCCGCCAGGAGAGCAATGCATGATGGTACATATTGCTCGGTTAGTGACCGTCGGTTAAACGCTGCTTTTCACAATGCATTGTGGGAAACAATGAGTGAACTATATGGTGGACTACACAGTGATTAGTGAGGGATGTCCTCAGAGTGTTGGTCACTTCCTGACAGTCGCTGATGAAATCATTTGAATCCTTAAACCAAAGCAGTAGCTCAGTAAAACGGGTCTCGTTGGTGTCGGGAGATCATCCGCTGTGCGTCTCCTCTTCTTCTCTCTCAGGTAACATCAGCAGGAACTGCTCGTCTGCCGGATGGTCGGACGTTTTCCCAAACATCAGCAGTGTGTGTGAGTCGGACACGAGCCAGGACAAGGTACAGTGAGACCACGTCTGTCGCCCTCGTGCTCTTTCGGTCTGTTGTTGCCGTCAAAGTCCGAGCGGCGTTTCACCTGAGCATGTGTCCTGACTGTGCTGTCGGGGGGGAAGCTGTCTGTGTTGGGGACAGTTCAGTGAGGGAGCAGGAGAAGAGGTGTCGGGGAGGGGAACGCTCGGCCTTGTTTGGCCTCGTCGATGATGATAATTGCTGCTTCCCTCCTCTTTCACTGCTCCGGGGGAAGTTCGGGTCACGTGGTCGTATTCTGAATCACCCATTGTGCTTGTTCAACTAACTGTCTGCCTGTTGCTCTTCTGTCTGGCTCCTCATTCCTCACACTTTCATTTCTGCCTCTTTATCCGTGCTTCTCTTTCTGGCTTCTTTGTCTGGACATTTTCTGGAGTTTGTGTTTCTCTTGTGAAGAAGCAGCAGGAGATTGTCCGGGAACCTTCAGGCGAGGGGTGGAGATTTCAGGAGAATGTCTTGACTTTAGCACAATTCGGCCCAGGGATGATTCAACGGTCCGAGAATCAACGTGAGCTTTTCCAGTTCAGACAAAATAAAAACAAATGAGCAACGTTCTGGGGGCGAAGACACACTTCACATTAAACACAGATGGGTCGGCACTGTAACGTGTGGTGGACGTGATCCGGTAAAGGAATGTAAATGTCTCAATCGTTTCCTGCTGTTCTGAGAGATGAACTGAGAGGACTTCTCATCGTGAAAAGCTGTTTTTTGAAGAGATGGTAAAAACGTTTTGAACATGGAAGTGAAAATTAAAGCAGATTAAAGGTCCAGACACAAAAACTGCAGGGAAACTAAATGACAGAAATGTACAAGTACAACTAAATGTGCATATAAACCCAAGTTTTACATGCAGGTAGGATTCTTCTTCTTTTCTTTGTTTGTTTTCTGGATGCATGTTGAGGCATCTTTCCATCTTTCACTTTACTCCGGAGCCGCCTCCTCAGAACCTCAGATAAGCAGAAGATGAAGACGTTGGCCTCGTTCTGCTGCAGCCTTCACACCAACGAGGACACTTTTCAGCTCAGACTAGCGCCACCTTCAGGGTGTAAGAGAAATGTCGGGTTGTAAAACGTCGTCAGCTGTTTGTCGAGACTCGAGAGCCGCGTGTAAAGATCACATGGTCTGAAGTGAAGTGTCTTTTTTAGAGGTAATTAAATATGATAAATGAAAGATAACTGGGATGGACATGTCCTCACACACACACACACACACACACACACACAGGACATTTATTGGCAGATTCCAATCTCTGTGTTTCTGTTTCTAACAGGAACTGATCCGTTCTTCTCCTCCTCGTTCCGGAATCAGAAGTTTTCTCCGCCACAAAACGCAGTTTCTCTCTTGATCCTCCAACGCACACATCTGATGCAAACCTCCACTCAAAGCTCAGAGGCCTCGTTGCATCACATCTGTGCGGAGAAACGCGTTTTATGTCCTGACGAAGGGAAGCAGGTCAATTCACTTTAACTTCATTCAAACCAGATTATAACAAAACATCATCTCAAGGCGCTTTTCAGAGGAAGGTCGTCGCCTGCTCTTTGCTGCTGTGTAACTTCAGCTCCCTCCATGTTCACCCGCTCGTTCAGGGTCATGCACTGAATTACCAATTGTGGTGTCCTGCCCCCCCCCCCCCCCCCCCTCTCTCTCTCTCCTTATATTCCCTTGCTCTCTCGCCCTCTCTCGCCCTCCTCCTAGAGGACGTGGCAGTTTTAGCAAATATGAGAAAAGGTTGTTATTATTATTTATTATTACATTATATTATTATATTCAGGCGTAAAGCTAGTTCACATCTGCAGTCTCTTCGGCGGGTCGGAATAGAAAGACGACACCGCATCATAACACAAGACTGAACAAAGATGAACACACAAGACACACAATATAACACAATGGCACATCACAAGAGTGTGTTCATCAAATGAATAAAAGCAAATGAAAAGTGCAGAGCTGCTTTCAACAGCCTCTTAAATTTGCTTTTAAAAGATTAAAAAAAAACTCTCAAAGTAAATTGTATTTCTCCAGAACTCTGCAGGGATGAAAATCGAGTGGCTTTTTGTGCAAGTGTTATTTTGTAAACGCTCCGTCCTGCAGCTTTCTGTCACCTGCAGGCTCCGTTTATGACCTGTAACTGTTTCAGAACAACTTCGAGGCTCAGTGAGTTTCAGAGGAGCAGTATCGTCCTCTGGTGTGAGGCAGTGAGGACAGTTAGAACACAGCAGTAACCGTCCTCCTCCTCTCCGTGTGCCGCTGCAGCTCGTCTTCTACGTGGTGGTGCAGACGCTCTACACCCTGGGTCACAGTCTGTCTTTGATCGCCCTCACCACAGGGAGCGCCATCCTCTGCCTGTTCCGGTAAGACCACATATTACAATCTATTACACCAGATAAAACTTAATCTGTGCAAACTGCCACTTCACGATGCACGATGTAAATGATGTTGATTGGAGCCTCTTCTTCTTCTTTCTGTTTGTTGGGATTAGTTTTAAAAAGCCTCTGCAGGATAGTCAGATATGAAAAAAACGTTCATTTAGTGGAGATGGTCCATACACACAGCACCGGCCCCTGCACCGGCCCTGCACCGGGCCCTGCACCGGCCCCTGCACCGGGCCCTGCACCTTACCATAGGAATACAAACACACTGGTGTGGTCCCTCATACACGTCTTGTTCTGTCTATAGTCCTAAAGAGCTCGCAAAGAAAACAGAAGGATATTGAACTCTTTTCTAAAATGTGAATTATGACGAACTTCCCCGATCTGTAACATCCCTGTTACAGTAGCAAGGGAAATGTGTACGGCACTGGCAGATTCCGTTTGAACTAAGAACTCTTCCAACCATGGATTGTGTTGTTGTCATGACAAAGCTAAGTCGCCTTTATGTTGTGTACCTGTAACGTCTGTGCAGGAAGCTCCACTGCACCAGGAACTACATCCACCTCAACCTCTTCTTCTCCTTCATCCTGAGAGCCGTGGCCGTGCTGGTCAAGGACGACATCCTCTTCAACCGAACCTCGCAGTGCTCCAACCAGCCGTCACTGGTGAGGTCACCGCCGCTGTCGTCACGTGGTCGCGTCCCGAGGGGAGCGAGCGAACACACTCTCACGTGTTAATGGCACAGCACGGGGGGAAACCGATCTTAGTGCACAGCTGAAAATGAGGTTTTACAGAAATGAGCCATAACTTTTTTCCATTTAAGTTTTGCAAACATCGGTAGTTGCAGTATAATCTGCATCGTAAAAACAAGCAAACCATTTACTGATATTTATTGGAGTTGGACTGAAAACCCCTTTCTTGTACTATATAGATTTTAAATGACATTGTCTTGTTTTTATTTGTCCTCTTTCTGAATCACGTCGTAGCGGCTGTTATGAAATATGCTACATGAATCAAGTTTATTGTGTATCGTACTCATTAACGGGTTAGAGGCAGACATTTTGATTTAAAGGTAAAGCTCAAAGTATGTGACAGCCTTTGAAACTGAAGCCTCTGTGTAATTTGCAGGAATTCTGTCGAGGCGCTCTGACCTTTACACTCACTGCTTGTAATGTTGTGAACCACAAATCAGTGAACCCCCCCCCCCCCGATGGAAGAATGGGAACATGTACCCACATATCAGGACAATTAGCATAATTGCCTGGTAAATGTCTAAAGGCGTCTGATCCAACAAACAGTGAGATGTGCTGAAAATTGCCTAGAGGTTAATTTTGTGTCACTGATAAAGCAGCTGCTGAAGGTTTTGTGACATTTAACATTTAAGGTTTCAGGGCTTAGACACGAAGTCCGTAACCTTGTCCTATTTTCTACCATCCAATGGGAATTTCTGTTTTCCAGGTTGGATGTAAAGCCAGCCTGGTATTTTTCCAGTACTTCATCATGGCTAACTTCTTCTGGCTGCTGGTGGAGGGTCTGTACCTCCACACTCTGCTCGTCGTCATCTTCTCCGAGAACAGACACTTCATCGTCTACATGTTCATCGGCTGGGGTAGCTAATCCGTTTCAGCTGATTTTGCGCTTCTGGATTTATGGCTTCATCGTTTTTTGGATCAGTCTCAGAGGTTTCGGTAAACCCACTGTGCTCTACTCAAGTATCGGAGATGACAGTGGAACCAGTATTAATCAAACTGTTAAAAGTACATATGGGTGAAAAGTCCTTATCTTTTACTCCTACTCACAAATTAAGCATAAAAGCTATTTATTGAACCTCATGAACAAGTAAAATAATAAAAAAAATGAGGGGGCCACAGAGATCGAGATTGCGAGTGATTGGTTCGCGGACTGAAGAGTGAAAGACGAGTTCTCGAGAGGAAGAGAGCGAGAGAGCTGCATTCATGCAACTTGCAGGTGTGCGCACGAATGCAGCTGAAACCATTCGGCCAGACTGTCTGCGTGGACAGTAAAAGGATTTATTATGAAACGGTGGCGAGACAGATTACAGTATAGAATATAAACCACCACAGTCTAGATGGTTAATAGGAAACGCTTTTTTTGCGGAATCCTGCGAATTAATAAACAAACAAACGTGATCTCCTTGTAACTTCAAGTAAAAATAAGGATTCAAACAATGTTTCGTCGTGGCTGTTTGCAGGAATCCCCACTGTGTTCGTCTTTGCATGGACGATGGCGAGGGTTTATCTGGAAGACACCGGGTGAGTGCGGACAATTTTAGATTATTATTAAAAAATAATAATGTTAACAATCAGGTAGAAGATCAGTATAAAAGTGGCATTAGAATTTGAGCTTATACGGCCAAATATTTTTTGCTCTCTTTTCTAAATCCTGGTGGAAAACCCTGCTGAAGCTTCATGAAGTTCATTTTCCCAGAAGAAACAGAAATAAAAATAATATAGTTTCATCTATCAGGCATCATCGGTCAAGCAATACGAGGTGGACATAAGATCTGATGAAGGAACGGAAACGACTCAACCATTACAAACTGTTTTTTCACGTGAAGCTTTAGCAAGTAGCAGCCTGTCACAAATATTGTGTTTACTGTAATTGTGACATTAGTGTTTGTTATGATGCCCCCAGATGCTGGGAGAGGAACGACAACCCCATACCCAACTGGGTGATCAACGGACCTATTGGATTCTCCATTATGGTGGGTTGAGCTTCATCGACTCTCCTTTTGTCGGCAGGTGCTTCGTAAAGATCAATTTGCAAAGATGAATTATGATACAAATGCGTCGTATTCATCTTATAACAGAAGATATTGATACTAAAAGCTGTCGCCCTTTAAAAAAGATGATCTTGTTTTTTACAGTAGCTCAGATTGGACAAACTGAAGCTACCACAGGTTCATGTTGGGAAGGGGAGGGTGAGGTGAGGGGTGTTCAGCTCCACCACTAGATGTCACTAAACTCTACACACTGAACCTTTAAGCGGTGTCACTAAGCCACAACCCCTTTTCCAGATTTCACGTGCGTTTTCTTTTAATAACAACTGCAGATTTAACACGACAATTGGTCCAAACAGAAGCATAATAAATGCTGTGTCACAATTCAGGGGACGCTTCCTTCGGAGGACGCAGTCTACGCCAGGCCGTCGTCTTCCTGGGTCAGGCAGACAGCGAAGGCCGAACCGAAATCACATACTTCACATACTTGATGCTTTAAAGGAAACAAAAAATAAACCAAAGAAACAGACTTTTGTGATTTACTTCCCACGCAGGGATTTCAGTGGGTGGGAAGATGTTCAACATGGCAAAAACCAAATGAACCCTTCTGTGTTTCTGAGGCTCAGTTGTTGTGATAACTCGGTTATTTCCTTCCTGTCCTCAAGGTGAATTTCATCCTCTTCATCAGCATCATTCGGATTTTGGTTCAGAAGCTGAGGTGTCCTGACGTGGGCGGCAACGACCAATCACAATACAGGTATCTCACATGAGGCGAGGGCCTGAACAAGAAAAATAAACCCCATCTCTTCGCCCAGGCAGAGGCGGCGTTTAAACCTCAGGCTGTTTCTCCCGCCAGTGAAATGGAAGCTGTGATGAACACAGTTGGTTCATCCTGTGCTTTTATTTGTATGGAACAATATGTTACAATTAATTTGTAGTTCTGTGTTTAATATAACTTATATAGCTTTAAATGAGCCGTAAAACAAAACAAACACCACATCTGTTTCAGTTAAACGCTGCAACTAACATCTGCTCATCTTGTGTTTCTGTCTCAGGAGGTTAGCCAAATCCACTCTCCTGCTGATCCCTCTGTTTGGGATCCACTACGTGGTCTTCGTGTCGCTCAGTGAATCCATCGCAGAAGATTATAAAATATTTTTTGACCTGGCCCTCGGGTCCTTTCAGGTGCGGTGTTAATCGTCCCTCTCAACCACGCTATTGCTGCTTGTTATTATGGGTGTCCTGGTGAATCAGTGCTGGTGTCAGGGTTGATCACACCCAGGTTTTTTTGGTGTTGCCAAAGGAAGTGGCAAAAATCATTTAAAAGAATTCTGGGTCTTGATTTCAACATTCACAACCGTTTATCTTGGAATTATTGTGGAAACACAGTGTGTAAGAACGACCGGCAGCTGGAGGAGCCCCAAAAAACAGTAGTCGCCTTTTGGTTTTCTGTTCTGTTTTTTTTGCTTACTATATTTAAAATGTGAAAAATGGTTATAAAACTAAAGTTTTCTGTGAACATTCTAGTTGCGACTTTTTAAAGATTGTTCCTGGTTGTTGTTCTGTTCAGGGTCTGGCGGTGGCCATCCTGTACTGTTTCCTCAACAGTGAGGTAAGAGCTCATGATGGGAAATGACACAGCACAGAATATGGTGTCTTTTTCACTTTATCTTAATTTAGCTGTAACATGCTTACTTAAAAACCCACAGCTAATTTTATATTATAATTTTACAATTTGTCATGATGCCTTTTATCTTATGTTGCATTGGCTGGCCTTGCTGTTGGAATAAGCTTTAATCACTAAACACTAACTAGCAAAGGTTGACGACGCCATGACTACAGATATATTCTGATTCTGTTCCGAACATTTAAATATGTGATGACTGCTCCACTCACTTGTTCTCGCAGGTTCAGGGCGAGCTGAAGAGGAAGTGGAGGAGCGTGTGTCTGAACTGTCGTCCGAGCAGAGATCGCCGCTTCAACAGCGCCTTCGCCTCCAGGAACGGCTCGGAGCACATGATGCAGCTGCACCGCAACTCCCGAACCCAGTCCATCCTGCAGTCGGAGACCTCGGTGCTGTGAGGACTGGACACCTCGACAAATGCAGTCTTCGGGTGTCAGCTTTACGAACCTCTGTGAGGCGTCGTGGAGGCGCCGGGACTGGACCTACAGGACCCTCGGATCTGTCCTCTACGGGCGTGCAAGTGAGAGAGCCGCAGTGTTTTTAGTTCGTGTTGAGAGTCGAGACATTTGAAGCCAACTGCACATTTAACCTGCTCTTCCTGGAGCCGTGCACGTGAGTGAGGTATGACGTGTATATATTTTAACTTGTATATGTTACACCTATGAATTAAATATTTATAAAATATAAATGGAGCCATTTATCTCTTCAGGGACGGCACAGCTTTTGGCTTTAGGATGGAAAACACGTCCCTTACTGTCTTATTTTTACTGTATCAACGATAGAAATACACATATTTATAGAGCTGATAAATAAACAGGGTATTTAAAATAAGCATATTTCTCAAATGAGAACTATAAGGCCATAGAAACAGACGATGTGTGTTAATGGAAGTGAAACACTTGAGAAAGGAAACAACTATTTCATGCTGTACGTAAACCAGTCAGCGTAACTGACCTGGAAGAAATCAATTCCATCCTAATATCAGATGTAAGACGAGTCCCAGTGAAACAACAGCATGAGTTGAACTCTTTCCCGTGGCTTTCCTCTGATTCTACCCGCTCTCATGCTTCACCCAACATTAACCACTGAGGTATACAATCTGAAAACAGTTCTGAAAGACTTGTTTATTTGAAAATGATGTCGAGCAAAGTATTCTGCCGTTTTTGATTTGGAGGAATTGTTGAGGCCCAAAGATCCAGTGGGTAAATTCCTACTTCTTTGCTGCATCCACACAACTACTGCGTGTTCTCGTTTAAAACACATCAGCTCTGTGACAGAAACGCCCGGTGGCCACTACATGGATAAGTTCTGTTTCCTGTCCGGTTTGTATCGCTGGATGTCTCAGAAACCACCTGGTCCACGTTCAGGCCTTACTCATGCCGCGGTACACGGCACTTGCATGATAATCTTGGTATTTGTCTTTTCTTTTATTGCCCTTGCTGCTTGTCATCGTGTGATTTTCTTGGAGATTTTAAACTGTGTCAAGCGACGGCAACAAAAAAGGAAAAGTCTGCTTTTTTTTGTAATGTGCTTTGTTTTTTCTTTTTCCTATTGTGCCTTAAAACTAATGACAAAAACACCAAAATTAAATTAAATTAAATTCTAAGATGTTTTAAGAATCTAAGAATCTGCTTGCGTTAAATCACAAGGAGCAAAATAAGTAAATGTTTATATATTTGGCAACAATTTTTTTTAATTAATGTATTTAAATGGAGATTAAACAGGGGGCCGAGGATTGAACCTTGGGGAACTCCACAATTCAGATGAGCTGTGAACTCATGTTGTACAATAACAACAGCGTGAATGAGATTCAACATGTTCCTCCTTTCAACTGCGTAAATACTTCTCTCCTAAACCAAGTAGAAATATACATGGTCTCAGCGGGATGTAAATGTGATGCATAAAAAGGTTTCATCGTGTCTGTGAAGAAGAAGAAGAAATTCCAATGTGTTTGAAAGCTTTACCTGTTAATCTGCTGAATATTTTCTTAATCCATTGTAACTGTAATTAATGAACTCGTGTCCTCATATTGTTTATTTTGTCCCGACAAAACCTGATGAAATGCACTTTCCTGTCATGAACGACAGACGGACAGCCGATCCGTCTGTCGTTCACGATCGGCTCATGAATTAAGATGTTGTCAAATATACGCCAACAATGCATTCATAATAATAAGTAATGTAAATAAAAACAAACACGAGTTGAAGCGAGTGGAAAGAGGCTCTCAGCTGCCATGCAAATATCAAAATGTCAAACCCAGTGCAGCTGCATGCCTAAAGGAAAGTGTTGCCAAATATCTTACAAACAAGATGTCACCGTGTTTCTCATTGGACGTCGTTGTGACTATAAGTGTAGAAAACATGTTGTCATATATTAATGTCGACTGACTTGATGCCTGAGTATCGTGTCTTCATTGAACACACGCGTGTTTGTATCGAGACACCGTGAATGTCGTGCACAAGATGATTGATAAAGGCCCTTTGTAAGCATTGTACCGTGTGAACGTGACTGTGCATCTTTGTACTTAGTTTTAAACTGTTGAACAAAATGCCAAAACTGGAGGCTTCAGAAATCAACCCTGCCACAGATGCGCCTGGCGCGTTAGTTTGAAAACTCCGGGGCCGCCGCGCGTTCGTCCGGACGAGCAGAAGCTGCGACGGGGAAATGGCAGATTTAAATGAGCAGAGGGAGTCAGTGGTCAGAGAGCTGTCAATCAAATCCCCCCCCCCCCCCGCGGTGCTTTTAACTGCTCTCTAATTATCAGCTCATCAGACAAGTGGACTGCAATCTGCCAGAGAAATGCATACTGGAAAATCATTTGCATTATTTAGATAAACAAAATCTCTGTGATCTTGTTGGATTTCTGATTGTCTCAATGAAATGACGTTTATACATGAGATGCAGAATCTGTCTTCTTGTATCTTTCATTGTCATTTTGAACAGAAATCATTATTCCTCTGTATTTATTTGTCTTTGTGGTGTTTTAATGACTTCAAATCATGTTTAATATTAATTCACAATTACATTGCAGACACAGAGAAAAAGAAACTCACAAAAATACGGACTTTTTTTACATCTAAAATAATGTGAAACTTTCTTAGGATTATGAGAATTGTGAAAAACTTTCACAAAGAAAATAAACTTTCTCAAAATCCTGACACGGGCTCAAGCACGAGCTGAAGTTTGAACACCGTATTTCAACTGTTCACACCACGACTGTACCAACTCGATTTTTTAAAAGGAATTGATGATATGATTGACACCAACTTGCCACAGTTGTAAAATCCTTCTGGTCTTTTAATAAACCAGTGTTTTACCATCTGATGAGGCAGAAACCTCGTGGATCTGTTGCTCACACTGGACCCGTGGATCATATTTCAACATTTCCACCAACACAGTTTCTTTTAAGAGTAATTTAAAAACCAAAAACAATACTTGCAGCTGGTAAAAAAAAAAAAAAAAACAGGCTTGGGGACGGACAACGGAGAGTTACAGACTGGAAACTCTAGATGAGCAGATGTTACGTAACCATAACAACGCCGACTGGCAGCAGGAGGAGCAGCCGTGTCACAGGTCACCAGGGACGGGTGTTGCTGTGTCAGGGTTCAAATGCATTGTCAAGGCTTCATTTGTCTGCATTTTTGTTCTTTCCTCTCCTTTATGCTCCTCTCTCCCTGTTCGTCGGCTCCGCCCTCGCGGCCGCTCGGCCTCGAGGTGGCGCTCTGGAAGTTCAGTCTTCTCTCAGCTGCCTTGATCGGAGCTGACAGAGCAACTGGAGGCGAAGACGCCGCCAATTAGGAGGGAGAATGCGGGCGGGGCGAGGGGTCCTCGTTAGGGCGATGACTGAGAACTTAGCTTCGTGTCGCTGGTTGTTGTAAACCCCAGTCCTCCAGAGGGGGAGGAGGAGTCTGTCTCTGCAGTTTCTTCAAAATGTGCGAACACGGAAACAAAATATTAAAAAGGAGGAAAGTAGATGATGAAACTAGAGAAACCTCCAGATGTTTGAGGCCGTTCACTTCACTGTGACTGACGCTGACAGCACAGCTCTGCTCTAGTGTACAGTACCAGTAGCTCAGTGTGGCTGACTGCACCGTAATTCAAAGCTTCATGCAAGCTGTAATTTTCCTCATTAATTTTCCAGACTGAACCCGACTCGTGGATTCTCCTGTGGCCACATTTCCAACGATGTGTTTTTTAATGAGCGGGTGGCGAGCTAGTGAGATGCAGATCAGTGAGTACAGACCCCCTCGGCCGTCTGGGTGTTTCACCTGTGTGCGACAAACATCCGCTCACCAGTGTGTTTCCTCTCTGTATTCAAAAGCGTGGTCTTTCAATTTGATAGCAGGACTTAATTGATTTCACGTTCAGATTTCGTAAAGCTATCGCAAACCCCCGTGCTGGCTCTCAAATAGCCCCTGCCTGTGCTTGGATTGGCTCTGCCTGTGCTTAGACTGTGCGTTTGCACTTGGATCGTCGCTTGGACAAATCAAAGGACCGATGAAACAAAGCTAAATCCATTAAGTTCTGTCAAGACCCTGATTTCTTTCATAAACAACATCCCAGCTGGTGTTTCTGTCAGACTGAGGACTGCTGCAGCGGCTTCCATTCCTGCCACTCTCCCTGATGTGTCCTCTACCTGTCACTTGCATGTGGTCCCACTCTGATTAAAGCTCTGAGGGGAAGTCATGGTGACTGTGTGTGTGTGAATGTCGGGTGAACGGTTGATAGGACTGACAGCCTGGCGTGGGCAGTTGGAGGCCGGTGGAGGCTTGACGTCAACGATGGTTCGGAGGACACACCGACGGAGCGCGGCGGTACAGTGACGACCAGAGGTGGTCGGCGAGAGGCTGAGCTGTCACTCCGTTCAGCCTGACGGAGCCGAGCTGCAAGTTCAAACAAGTCTACTCCAAATGAAAGTCAACTTCCTTTTCCTGCACTTCTGAGCCGTTGTTGACTTTCACCCTGTCCGCAAACACATCGCATCCTTTTCCTCCGTCTTTTCAGCCTTTTGCAACCCGAACAGAACTTCCTCTGACCAAGGGGAAGTAAACCTATGGATTTGGACCAAAGTATCTTTACAGTATCTTTGGAAAATGCCGAGCAGATGAGAGTGTAATGACCCTTTTCTTCGCCTATGTGGTGATGCTGGTTGCAGCTTCTCTTTCAGGCGACCTGCAGGATAATTGAGCACCGTTTTTTAGATTTGTTCAATCATTCCTGGCTTCTTGAATGTTCTATTTCAGTTTCTGTGATTCCTGTGCACACGGCACGGCAGTCTCATGTTCTGTTATGGGCATCGCGGGTCAGACCTGTGCTAATTCGGGAAAAACTGGCACGGGCTTTCAATTTACGAAGACGTGGCATTCATCAACATAAGAACACAGATGAGAACAAGTCTTCAGTCGTGAATCTGATATTAGAAAATGTCTTCAGAACAAATTGAAAGGATTTTGAAGAAGAAATTGGTCAGAGAGGCCCATTGTTCTGTTTTCTCACAGCATGTTCCAGTTTGGCAAGAATTGATGTGTTTTTCTGTGAATGGGTGACAGAGACATTTTATCTTTTATGAAAAAATACAAATATATATATATATATATATACATGTTTGTATTTCTAAGTTAGGAACTAAAAAATAACAGGATAGAGCCCCATGACTGGAATATTTGTATTTGAGTATTTTTACCAAAAAATAAAAGTCAAACGTCAGCTGCCTTCAAGTAACAAGTATCATTGAAAAGTCACACACACACACACACACACACACACACACACACACACACACACACACACACACACACACACACACACACAAAGGCACTTTCATACAGTTTACAGGACACGTCTTTCCACAGAGAACAGAATACCCTCCTCTCTCCTGAGAGCTTCCTGCTGCGAGATACTAATTTGCTGTGAGGAAGCTCAGAGGGAGCTTCAATAATCAGAGGATTCTTTCATGTGTCAGCCAGCAGTGTGTGTGTGTGTGTGTGTGTGTGTGTGTGTGTGTGTGTGTGTGTGTGTGTGTGTGTGTGTGTGTGTGTGTGTGTGTGTGTGTGTGTGTGTGTGCGTGTATTGACTCTAACTAAGAGTGACACAAGAATCCAGCCAGCCTCACTGCTGTTCCAACATGGATTTCACATGTGGCACTGAAATCTATGACTTCTGTTGGGATTTTGAAGTGATGACACAAGAACCAGAGTTAAAATAGTCCTGAAATTTCTGGATGTGATATTAACATTTAAACAACGAATTATTAAACAGGACGACCCACTGACTTACAAAACACATCCATCACCAGATGAATAGTTAAACAGAAAGGTGGTTTTCAGACATGAACTCCAGAGGATGTCTGCAGAATTGAGTCCAGACTCTCTGTGGCGTTTGTCTTCGATTCTCCGATTACACCCGTTCACTACAAGTGTTTTGTTTTGTTTTTCTGTGAATCCAGCGGAGGATCTCCTGCTGTGTTCTCACATCGACTCATTCGGACAGTTCTCACGAGGCGGCTGGCAGGAGGAACTCTGCAGAAAGTCCTGAGGCGCTCACGCAGACGTTTGCTTTCTCACACACATAACGTCTCTGGAATTGAGTACATGTCTGAGAGCAGGGTATGAGTGCGAGTCACTGAAAATGAAAGTGAGGTTAATGAGCCTCATCTCTGAACAGGATGCAGGCTCTCTTGCAGACTAGTATCCCACTTCCCTGTTATGACACTATTGACTGAAAATAGGAACCTGGTGCACTTGCTTGGCTCTGCAGGGGCAACATGAAACACTGAACAGGCTGGAAACTCCGCTTTGAATGATTAGACACATGAACCAGATTCTTCCTCCTGAACGGGCACCAGAGGCACCAGCTCGACTTTTTATTTATGTAAATGGTGAAATATTGGAGGCTGAAATGGAATTTTAATTTGAGGCCGAGGAGGAGACCTGGACAGTTTATCAGACACGGTGTTAGGTTGGGGGTTTACACAAAGAAAAATCTCCAGGAAATGTAATGTGAACAGCAGAGGCTTCATTTACATGCAAATTAATCACCAGGATATCAGCCGCGGCATTTTCATATCCTGCTAATATGCCCAGTGAGCGCTGGAGTGTTTACCACAGAAACTGAACTCACACAAACCGCAAAATCCGACGGTAAAACAGAAACCAGATCCAGACATGAGCCTCCAACACTTGTTGCATATTAATTCCAGAAATCTCTGTCTCTCTGTGTCTCATATGTCTTGAGAACTGTTCATCTTATCGGTTTCACACAATATACATTGGATATTAATAAACTTTTAATAAATAGATAACCAGTGTCCTGTAGCAGTGGCGCCAGGGACTCATCAACGAGGTTGTCAATCACGACAATGGCAACAACAGATTCTTCAGTTTCAGTCTCATCTGTCAAACATGACTTTTCACAAAGTTTCTATATTATCAAATAACTAATTAAAACCAAACTTATCAACACACTTGAACATACATCAGTGTGAAAACAACGACCTAAAAGTCAAGATGATTTGGCTTCACTTTGGGGAGCTGTCATGTCGTCCATCTTTATTTACAGTCTCATATTCAAGCCTCAACTCTGCAGGTTTCCATTTCCACTGAGATTCAACAGCTGCTGGATTTCCTCTTCATTTCTTTCTGGTTTCATCTCAGTCACCGAAAAACTAAATGTTTCAGATTCATCAGCGGCTGCGCACATTGAACAGACAACAACCCCAAACGAAAACCTGTCACATCAGCAAACACGGAGTCTGCCCCCCCCCACTGACACCGTTGAAGTGGAGCTCTTTCGCCCCCCAGTGGTAGCACAGGCTGTGACAACTTCTAAAGCTGATTCTCGCTGCTCTCATTTGCTGCAAGTCATGTAAATGTATGTTGATAACAGTGCAGCCACACAAGTTTAAATCACTTCCAATACACCTCAATATTGTTTTACTCAAATAAACACCAGCACTATGCTGTATGAAGCCGGTGCTGCACACATTTAAAAATAAAACTCCTTTTCAAAAACAAATGAATGGATTCAGTCAACAGAAACACTGGAGTGTTTTTATTTTGAAACAGGTAGGCAGCAGGAAGTATCTCAAAAATGTTTGTCCTGATTAAACTCGCTGTGCAGCTCTGCTTTCTGCACAATGTGCTGCTGCTGGGAATACTGATCAAACTCAAGTCTCAGTACAAAGTTGTACTGGTTTTATTTATTGTATTAAACTTCAGGGAGCTATTTTGTTTATTTGTTGACTAGTTTATTATAAGTATCAGTTTCCTTAAAAAGAAATACTGCTGGGAGTTCCCTCCACTTCTTATTCTCAGATAATGTTCAAACGTCCTTTCTTCATTAAACATATGCTTGAAGGCATTTCAACAAAGTTTTGTGTTGGAGCTTGTGGTATTCCAAATTTTAGCACGATTGAGCGCTGTACAAATAAAATGTAAAACTATCATCATCACCGTCATGACGATTGATGATCAAAGACAAGAAACACTGTGGAAGATGAGTCACTGCAGGAAGTGAACGAGAGCAAAGGAGCAGAGATCTGTGGCATCACGTGGAATTCAACTTTGGAGAACTTTGACCTGCGAAAGTCATTAAGTGCTATCTGATCTGGGTTAACTGCCGAGTGACGTGGACTTTGTCAAGTTATCAGTGTTAATAAAACACACCCTGAACATCC
Organism: Reinhardtius hippoglossoides; assembly: GCA_006182925.3. NCBI lineage: Eukaryota > Metazoa > Chordata > Actinopteri > Pleuronectiformes > Pleuronectidae > Reinhardtius > Reinhardtius hippoglossoides. The sequence goes on along the minus strand of CM031680.1, from coordinate 1,581,178 downwards.
TGGAATGAGGCAAAGCTTGTCATTGGCTCCTCATTGCAAAGACAACGAGTTTTACTCTGACTAAACATTAACTTGCTCCCGCCCCTTCACCGAGCTGCTGTTATAAGTTAAGTGAGAGTGAAGTGTGGTGAAGTTCAGGAGCTGAGAGGCAACGAGAACAACAGAGTTCGGATCTTGATACAACTTTTGTCAGTTAAAGGGAAACTGAGATCCAGGACGGTGAGATGGCACAGAGAGAATTTCAGCTGGAGCAGGAAACGTTCTGCTGTTCGATCTGTCTGGATCCACTGAAGGATCCGGTGACTACTGGCTGTGGACACAGCTACTGTAAGAGCTGTATTAACACCCACTGGGACAAAGGGGAGGAGAGCGGAAGCTACAGCTGCCCTCAGTGTGGACAGACCTTCACACCGAGGCCTGTCCTGGAGAAAAACACCATGTTAGCTGATTTAGTGGAGGAGCTGAAGAAGACTGGACTCCAAGCTGCTCCTGCTGATCACTGCTATGCTGGACCTAAAGATGTGGCCTGTGATTTCTGCACTGGGAGAAAACTGAAAGCTCTCAAGTCCTGTTTGGTTTGTTTGGCCTCTTATTGTGAAAAACACCTCCAGCCTCATCTTCAGTCAGCTCCATTGAAGAAGCACAAGCTGGTGGAGCCCTCGGAGAAGCTCCAGGAGAACATCTGCTCTCGTCACGATGAGGTGATGAAGATCTTCTGCCGCACTGATCAGCAGTGTATCTGTTATCTCTGCTCTGTGGAGGAACATAAAGACCACGACACAGTGTTAGCTGCAGCAAAAAGGACTGAGAGGCAGAGAGAGCTCGGGCCGAGGAGACAAACAATCCAGCAGAGAGTCCAGGACACAGAGAAAGATGTGAAGCTGCTTCAACAGGAGGAGGAGGCCGTCAATGGCTCTGCTGATAAAGCAGTGGAGGACAGTGAGAAGATCTTCACTGAGCTGATCCGTCTGCTGCAGAAAAGAAGCTCTGATGTGAAGCAGCAGATCAGATCCCAGCAGGAAACTGAAGTGAGTCGAGTCAGAGAGCTTCAGGAGAGACTGGAGCAGGAGATCACTGAGCTGAAGAGGAGAGACCATGAACTGAAGCAGCTCTCAGACACAGAGGATCACAACCAGTTTCTACACAACTACCCCTCACTGTCACCACTCAGTGAATCTACACACTCATCCAGCTTCAGGATCCGTCCTCTGAGGTACTTTGAGGACGTGACAGCAGCTGTGTCCAGGTCAGAGGTCGACTACAGGACATTCTGAGTGAGACAGAGACACAGATTTTACAGATTGTGTCTCAAGTGGATGTTTTACTGCCACAACCAGAGCCAGAGACCAGAGCTGACTTCTTAAGATATTCACAGGAAATCACACTGGATCCAAACACAGCACACAAAGAGCTGTTATTATCTGAGGGAAAAAGAAAAGTAACATGTATGAGTGAAGATCAGTCTTATTCTGATCACCCAGACAGATTCATTGATATGTGTCAGGTCCTGAGTAGAGAGAGTCTGACTGGACGTTGTTACTGGGAGGTGGAGGTGGGGTGGGGGTGAGAGGAGTAGTTCGTGTAGCAGTCACATACAAGAATATCAGCAGAGCAGGAGACTCAGTGAATGTGGATTTGGATTCAATGATAAATCTTGGTCATTATCTTGTTATGGAAACAGATATGAATTTTATTACAACAGCATCGACACTCCAGTGTCAGGTCCTTGTCCTCCAGAGTAGGAGTGTACCTGGATCCAGTGCAGGTGTTCTGTCCTTCTACAGCGTCTCTGACACCATGACTCTCCTCCACAAAGTCTCTGACACCATGACTCTCCTCCACAGAGTCCAGACCACATTCACTCAGCCTCTCTATGCTGGACTTAGGGTTTATTATCCTGGAGCCACAGCTGAGTTCTGTAAACTCAAATAGACTCGAGTCATTAAAAGCAGTGATTTAGATTCTGTGTTTAAATCTTTAACTTCTTTTGTCTCCATGTTTGTTGATCAAAGTTCATCGTGGTGACGTTTCTGCTCCGCACAGAGATCAGCTGTCAATCATTCCTGACAGGCGGCACTATGACGTCCTCTCATTGGTCGTTGTGTTGATGTTTAAGTTTGTTGAGCTGGACCCATGTTGCATCTCGCTGCTCGTTGCTTTAAGCTGCAGAAGCTTGGGTGAAGCTTTCACATTTCTCCTTGCAGAACAAGTGCAATCTGAAAACTGATGCACAACCACAAGAGGGCGCCTTTGTTTTGTGGACCACACCCTGTGGTATGTGTTGTGCATCCAACTTTCATCTGTCAGGCTGGACTCTGTCACAGCCTGGCTCTATAAAACATTCTAACATCTCTCTTTACCTTTAGCCGCGCTGCAGAGGTTATCCAAATGAATCCTTTTCACACACGTGGCATGAAATTCAAAACTTCATCTCTTCTTGGGTTTTTCAGAATGATGTGTGGGTGCATGTCCCGTACACTTGCCCATGTGAAAACATCTATCGTATGTTTTGTGGGATATCTTTTTCATGCTGTGTGTTAAAATTACTGCATTGTTTCAGTTTTCCATCTTTGTTTTCTTCTCCACCTCCTGAGCTGAAAAGGTGAAATATGTAACTGTACTTTTAATAAAGAAAATCCTCGACATGAGCATCTGTTTTCATTGTTTGCTTCTTTAAAGTGGCTTCAAGTCTTTATTTGTGTTTTCAGTTGAAGAATTGTTCATGTGCTCATTTGGTTGCTGTCTTGAAAAAGCAGTAAGTGTATAGTCGGGGGACTTTGTTTTCAGGGCTGCAACTTATTCAGTGATTGATTTCATCAGTTCAATCAATCAATAAATCAATCAATCAATCAATCAATCAATCACTCAGCTCCACAGGACAAGATAGGATCCCATAATGCTCATGACTGTTAAGTTTACAGTTTTTTGGGAAAGAAGAAGGCCCCTCCCCTTTGAGAGGGTGGTACCAGAGGACGTTTGACATTTTCTCATGTGTGGTTTTCTCCAGACAAAGGGACATGCGGCTTCAGGCTTTTGACTACCCATGTAGGCCGAACAAATACCAGGTCCCAACAACTAAGTTTACAAGTTTTGTTGTTTTTACTGGTATCGGTTCAAATGTGAACACCAACCCTGTTTACCATTTCCATTCAATGCAATAACAGAAAGTAAATGAACATACTCTGTGACGTGAAGCAGCCTCTGGGGACCAAGCTGCTGTTGATCCACAGCTGCAGAGACGAACCAGTCTGTGTGGATCCAGGTCCCGGCCCCACTGTCGCTGGACTCTGCGTTGTGTTCATCAACGCTGAGGGAAAAGATGACCACCACTGTTGCCTTGCTGGTTGGGGACGTTTATTTTCTCCACAGCTCTCTGCGTCGACAGAATGATCTCAGTACAGTGACTTCACTAAACCAGGCTTCACACATGCACACCTCTCTCCTCCTGTTACATATATCACATTCAATATGACACATCTCATTTAGATCATGTAGATACAATTTTGACAAGTTTAAAGAAATGTCCCCGACCACTGGTAGCAAATGTTATGAAACATCATATTTGGGACACAAGTGTACACAGTTAAAATATTCTGTGTACAAAAAAATGACTTATCAATACAAAACTAATCAACACTACAAAACAGACGACAATGCTGTAATTAGCAGCACAAAGAAAATGCACTTGTCTTCTACGTGTGTGGCTTCACCTTTTCATCCGGAGATATTTGTTTTGTTTTTGTTTTCATCGTTGCATTTGTTGCGTGTTGAGCGTCATGGACCCGCCCAGTCGCTCGCTGTGAACCCAGCGGGGGGGATCCCCCCCCTGCTGGGTTCTTCTATCGACTTCTGTGGACTTTCTGCAGAGTTTTTCCACGTTGGATTACACCTTGGAGCTCGGAAAGACGACACAGCTGAATAACCTGTGCTACTGTATGAGCTGTATTAAAACCCACTGGGACAAAGAGGAGGAGAGAGGAAGCTACAGCTGCCCTCAGTGTAGACAGACCTTCACACCGAGACTTTGCTGCTTGAAGAGGTTTTGTAATTTCTGCAGAGTTCAAACAGTAAACGATAAAAACACTCAGGATCAGGTTCCTGACGCTGGGATCGATTCTTTGCTCCGTCACAGACAAACTTCATCAACTGTTTCAGAACAGAAAGAACTTTGGTGTTACTTGTATTATATAGAAACAGTTTGAGCAGTTTATCATTTTCTTTGATAGAAGCTGAACAGTTGTTGACATGGTTCCTTTGCTCTTTGTCATTGTTCTTCTTCAGAACTCCATTAACTTCACTGTGAGTCTGTATCATCTCTGGCTGCATGTGCTGTTGTCACAGCTCAGCTCAACACTGAGGGGGACAGAGCTTTAGAAATAAGAGTCTGAGACTCTGAAACAACCTGAGGAAATATAGCAGGCTGAGTCAGAAGCTTCCTTTGAATCCAAACTTCAAACCGGCTGTTATCGTACCACGATTTGATCTCATTCTAGTATTTAAAGTGTGGTCACGATTACATTTCTGTCACCTGTAGTGTTTTTATACTTTGACTCTTTCATACGTGTGTTTTAATGTATTTTTACTTGTGTTTTTCATTTGTGAAGCACTTTGTAAGTCGGTTTTTATTCCATTGAAAAGATTCGTTAACTTTTCTGGAAACTTTGAAGAATGTGAATCTTACAACCTGTGCTGTTGTGAGCTGAATGTGACGGTTCCCAGAGCAACTATTCACTTTGAGATGTGGTAACACAGATAAAACCTCACAACCAGCTCCTCCCAGTCAGGACATGTCTGTGTCTCCTCCCTTCACAGGCGTGTAAGTGTAAGAACCAGTGAACAACAAGCTGTGAACTGTGGGAGATGAGTCACTGCAGGAAGTGAACGAGAGGGGGGGGGGGGGGGGGGGGGGGGCAGAGATCTGTATTTGTTCAGAGGAAGTGAAACTGTTCTACAGTCTCTGGCAGCAGCTGAAATGGCGCAGCAAGAAAATCAACTGGACGGAGAAAGATTCTGCTGTTCAATCTGTCTGGATCTACTGAAGGATCCGGTGACTACTGGCTGTGGACACAGCTACTGTAAGAGCTGTATTAACACCCACTGGGACATTTGGGAGGAGAGAGGAAGCTACAGCTGCCCTCAGTGTAGACAGACCTTCACACCGAGGCCTGTCCTGGTGAAAAACACCATGTTAGCTGATTTAGTGGAGGAGCTGAAGAAGACTGGACTCCCAGCTGCTCCTGCTGATCACTGCTATGCTGGACCTGAAGATGTGGCCTGTGATGTCTGCACTGGGAGAAAACTGAAAGCTCTCAAGTCCTGTTTGGTTTGTTTGGCCTCTTATTGTGAAAAACACCTCCAGCCTCATCTTCAGTCAGCTCCATTGAAGAAGCACAAGCTGGTGGAGCCCTCGGAGAAGCTCCAGGAGAACATCTGCTCTCGTCACGACGAGGTGATGAAGATTTTCTGCCGCACTGATCAGCAGTGTATCTGTTATCTCTGCTCTGAGGATGAACATAAAGACCACGACACAGTGTCAGCTGCAGCAGAAAGGACTGAGAGGCAGAGAGAGCTCGGGCTGAGGAGACAAACAATCCAGCAGAGAGTCCAGGACACAGAGAAAGATGTGAAGCTGCTTCAACAGGAGGAGGAGGCCGTCAATGGCTCTGCTGATGAAGCAGTGAAGGACAGTGAGAAGATCTTCACTAAGCTGATCCGTCTGCTGAAGAAAAGAAGCTCTGATGTGAAGCAGCAGATCAGATCCCAGCAGCAAACTGAAGTGAGTCGAGTCAGAGAGCTTCAGAAGAGACTGGAGCAGGAGATCACTGAGCTGAAGAGGAGAGACCATGAACTGAAGCAGCTCTCAGACACAGAGGATCACAACCAGTTTCTACACAACTACCCCTCACTGTCACCACTCAGTGAATCTACACACTCATCCAGCTTCAGGATCCGTCCTCTGAGGTACTTTGAGGACGTGACAGCAGCTGTGTCACAGGTCAGAGGTCGACTACAGGACATTCTGAGAGAGACAGAGACACAGATTTTACAGATTGTGTCTCAAGTGGATGTTTTACTGCCACAACCAGAGCCAAAGACCAGAGCTGGCTTCTTAAGATATTCACAGGAAATCAAACTGGAACCAAACACAGCAAACAGACGTCTGTTATTATCTAAGGGAAACAGAAAAGTAACATGTATGAGTGAAGATCAGTCTTATTCTAAACACCCAGACAGATTCACTGATATGTGTCAGGTCCTGAGTAGAGAGAGTCTGACTGGACGTTGTTACTGGGAGGTGGAGGTGGAGGTGGGGGGGAGAGGAGGAGTTGGTGTAGCAGTCACATACAAGAATATCAGCAGAGCAGGAGGCTCAGATGAATGTGAATTTGGATTCAATGATAAATCTTGGTCATTATATTGTTATGGAGACAGTTATATCTTTAATTACAACAACATCATGACTCCAGTGTCAGGTCCTCTGTCCTCCAGAGTAGGAGTGTACCTGGATCCCAGTGCAGGTGTTCTGTCCTTCTACAGCGTCTCTGACACCATGACTCTCCTCCACAGAGTCTCTGACACCATGACTCTCCTCCACAGAGTCCAGACCACATTCACTCAGCCTCTCTATGCTGGAGTTGGGGTTTATTATTCTGGATCCACAGCCGAGTTCTGTAAACTCAAATAGACTCGAGTCATTAAAAGCAGTGATTCAGATTCTGTGTTTAAATCTTTAACTTCTTTTGTCTCCATGTTTGTTGATCAAAGTTCGTCGTGGTGACGTTTCTGCTCCGCACAGAGATCAGCTGTCAATCATTCCTGACGGGCGGCACTATGACGTCCTCTCATTGGTCGTTGTGTTGATGTTTAAGTTTGTTGAGCTGGACCCATGTTGCATCTCGCTGCTCGTTGCTTTAAGCTGCAGAAGCTTGGGTGAAGCTTTCACATTTCTCCTTGCAGAACAAGTGCAATCTGAAAACTGATGCACAACCACAAGAGGGCGCCTTTGTTTTGTGGACCACACCCTGTGGTATGTGTTGTGCATCCAACTTTCATCTGTCAGGCTGGACTCTGTCACTGCCTGGCTCTATAAAACATTCTAACATCTCTCTTTACCTTTAGCCGCGCTGCAGAGGTTATCCAAATGAATCCTTTTCAACACGTGGCATGAAAGTCAAAACTTCAGCTCTTCTTGGGTTTTTCAGAATGATGTGTGGGTGCATGTCCCGTACACTTGCCCATGTGAAAACATCTATAGTATGTTTTGTGGGATATCTTTTTCATGCTGTGTGTTAAAATTACTGCATTGTTTCAGTTTTCCATCTTTGTTTTCTTCTCCACCTCCTGAGCTGAAAAGGTGAAATATGTAACTGTACTTTTAATAAAGAAAATCCTCGACATGAGCATCTGTTTTCATTGTTTGCTTCTTTAAAGTGGCTTCAAGTCTTTATTTGTGTTTTCAGTTGAAGAAATGTTAATGTGCTCATTTGGTTGCTGTCTTGAAAAAGCAGTAAGTGTATAGTCGGGGGACTTTGTTTTTAGGGCTGCAACTTATTCAGTGATTGATTTCAATCAATCAATCAATCAATCAATCAATCAATCAATCAATCAATCAATCAATCAATCAATCAATCAATCTCTCAATCACTCAGCTCCACAGTACAAGATAGGGTCCCATAATGCTCATGACTGTATAGTTTACAGTTTTTTGGGAAAGAAGAAGGCCCCTCCCCTTTGAGAGGGTGGTACCAGAGGACGTTTGACATTTTCTCATGTGTGGTTTTCTCCAGACAAAGGGACATGCGGCTTCAGGCTTTTGACTACCCATGTAGGCCGAACAAATACCAGGTCCCAACAACTAAGTTCACAAGTTCTGTTGTTTTTACTGGTATCGGTTCAAATGTGAACACCAACCCTGTTTACCATTTCCATTCAATGCAATAACAGAAAGTAAATGAACATACTCTGTGACGCGAAGCAGCCTCTGGGGACCAAGCTGCTGTTGATCCACAGCTCCAGAGACGAACCAGTCTGTGTGGATCCAGGTCCCGGCCCCACTGTCGCTGGACTCTGCGTTGTGTTCATCAACGCTGAGGGAAAAGATGACGACCACTGTTGCCTTGCTGGTTGGGGACGTTTATTTTCTCCACAGCTCTCTGCGTCGACAGAATGATCTCAGTACAGTGACTTCACTAAACCAGGCTTCACACATGCACACCTCTCTCCTCCTGTTACATATATCACATTCAATATGACACATCTCATTTAGATCGTGTAGATACAATTGGGACAAGTTTAAAGAAATGTCCCCGACCACTGGTAACAAATGTTATGAAACATCATATTTGGGACACAAGCGTACACAGTTAAAATATTCTCTGTGTACAAAAAAATTACTTATCAATACAAAACTAATCGACACTACTAAACAGACGACGATGCCGTAATTAGCAGCACAAAGAAAATGCACTTGTCTTCTACGTGTGTGGCTTCACCTTTTCATCCGGAGATATTTGTTTTGTTTTGTTTTCATCGTTGCATCTGTTGCGTGTTGAGCGTCATGGACCCGCCCAGTCGCTCGCTGTGAACCCAGCGGGGGGGATTCCCTGCTTTGTTTTGTATCACTTCTAAATGGTTAAACATTTTTAAACTTTTTTCCAAGAAATGAAAAGAGAGATTAAAAAACTAAAAACAGGCATCTGTAGGAGGCTCTTCTCTAATATGACACAGTTTGTCTATGTTTTCAAATGTAACTCAAATTGAGGAACAAAGTCATCAACAAAACCAGAGTTGTTTTACCAATTCTTTTTTGTAAAGTGCTGCTCCTCTTACTGGAATCTGCAAAAGCTTGATAAGCCTCCGTCTTCGTACACACCCAGTTCTATTTGGTAAAGTGCTGCTCCTCTTACTAGAATCTGCAAAAGCTTGATAAGCCTCCGTCTTCGTACACACCCAGTTCTAATCTGTCCATATATTTCCTCATTCTCTTCCCATCACATGTACATTTCAAAGATGGGTGGAACCAACAAGGCTGAAGTGTCAGAGCTGACAGACCTCATTCACTGCAGAGACACAGACCGGAGCTCAAACTAACACAGTGAAACTCATCTGTCATTGGTCATTGGTCATCGTCACTGAGGAATGAAATGGCGCAGCAAGAAAATCAACTGGACGGAGAAAGATTCTGCTGTTCGATCTGTCTGGATCTGCTGAAGGATCCGGTGGCTACTGTCTGTGGACACAGCTACTGTAAGAGCTGTATTAACACCCACTGGGACAATGAGGAGGAGAGAGGAAGCTACAGCTGCCCTCAGTGTAGACAGACCTTCACACCGAGGCCTGTCCTGGTGAAAAACACCATGTTAGCTGATTTAGTGGAGGAGCTGAAGAAGACTGGACTCCAAGCTGCTCCTGCTGATCACTGCTATGCTGGACCTGGAGATGTGGCCTGTGATGTCTGCACTGGGAGAAAACTGAAAGCTCTCAAGTCCTGTTTGGTTTGTTTGGCCTCTTATTGTGAAAAACACCTCCAGCCTCATCTTCAGTCAGCTCCATTGAAGAAGCACAAGCTGGTGGAGCCCTCGGAGAAGCTCCAGGAGAACATCTGCTCTCGTCACGATGAGGTGATGAAGATGTTCTGCCGCACTGATCAGCAGTGTATCTGTTATCTCTGCTCTGTGGAGGAACATAAAGACCACGACACCGTGTCAGCTGCAGCAGAAAGGACTGAGAGGCAGAGAGAGCTCGGGCTGAGGAGACAAACAATCCAGCAGAGAGTCCAGGACACAGAGAAGGATGTGAAGCTGCTTCAACAGGAGGAGAAGGCCGTCAATGGCTCTGCTGATAAAGCAGTGGAGGACAGTGAGAAGATCTTCACTGAGCTGATCCGTCTGCTGCAGAAAAGAAGCTCTGATGTGAAGCAGCAGATCAGATCCCAGGAGGTAACTGAAGTGAGTCGAGTCAGAGAGCTTCAGGAGAGACTGGAGCAGGAGATCACTGAGCTGAAGAGGAGAGACCATGAACTGAAGCAGCTCTCAGACACAGAGGATCACAACCAGTTTCTACACAACTACCCCTCACTGTCACCACTCAGTGAATCTACACACTCATCCAGCTTCAGGATCCGTTCTCTGAGGTACTTTGAGGACGTGACAGCAGCTGTGTCACAGGTCAGAGGTCGACTACAGGACATTCTGAGTGAGACAGGGACACAGATTTTACAGATTGTGTCTCAAGTGGATGTTTTACTGCCACAACCAGAGCCAGAGACCAGAGCTGACTTCTTAAGATATTCACAGGAAATCAAACTGGATCCAAACACAGCAAACAGACAGCTGTTATTATCTAAGGGGAAAAGAATAGTAACATATAAGAGTAAAAAACAGTCTTATTCTGATCACCCAGACAGATTCACTGTTTATCCTCAGGTCCTGAGTAGAGAGAGTCTGACTGGACGTTGTTACTGGGAGGTGGAGGTGGAGGTGGGGGGGGGAGGAGAAGTTGATGTAGCAGTCACATACAAGAATATCAGCAGAGCAGGAGGCACAGGTGAATGTGAATTTGGATTCAATGATAAATCTTGGTCATTATCTTGTTATGGAAACAGATATATCTTTTTTTACAACAGCATCGACACTCATGTGTCAGGTCCTTGGTCCTCCAGAGTAGGAGTGGACCTGGATCACAGTGCAGGTGTTCTGTCCTTCTACAGCGTCTCTGACACCATGACTCTCCTCCACAGAGTCCAGACCACATTCACTCAGCCTCTCTATGCTGGAGTTGGGGTTTATTATGGATCCACAGCTGAGTTCTGTAAACTCAAATAGACTTGAGTCATTAAAAGCAGTGATTTAGATTCTGTGTTTAAATCTTAACTTCTTTTGTCTCCATGTTTGTTGATCAAAGTTCGTCGTGGTGACGTTTCTGCTCCGCACAGAGATCAGCTGTCAATCATTCCTGACAGGCGGCACTATGACGTCCTCTCATTGGTCGTTGTGTTGATGTTTAAGTTTGTTGAGCTGGACCCATGTTGCATCTCGCTGCTCGTTGCTTTAAGCTGCAGAAGCTTGGGTGAAGCTTTCACATTTCTCCTTGCAGAACAAGTGCAATCTGAAAACTGATGCACAACCACAAGAGGGCGCCTTTGTTTTGTGGACCACACCCTGTGGTATGTGTTGTGCATCCAACTTTCATCTGTCAGGCTGGACTCTGTCACGCCTGGCTCTATAAAACATCCTAACATCTCTCTTTACCTTTAGCCGCGCTGCAGAGTTATCCAAATGAATCCTTTTCACACACGTGGCACTGAAATTCAAAACTTCACTCTTCTTGGGTTTTCAGAATGATGTGTGGGTGCATGTCCCGTACACTTGCCCATGTGAAAACATCTATAGTATGTTTTGTGGGATATCTTTTTCATGCTGTGTGTTAAAATTACTGCATTGTTTCAGTTTTCCATCTTTGTTTTCTTCTCCACCTCCTGAGCTGAAAAGGTGAAATATGTAACTGCACTTTTAATAAAGAAAATCCTCGACATGAGCATCTGTTTTCATTGTTTGCTTCTTTAAAGTGGCTTCAAGTCTTTATTTGTGTTTTCAGTTGAACGTGCTCATTTGGTTGCTGTCTTGAAAAAGCAATAAGTGTATAGTCGGGGGACTTTGTTTTCAGGGCTGCAACTTATTCAGTGATTGATTTCAATCAATCAATCAATCAATCAATCAATCAATCAATCACTAAGCTCCACAGTACAAGATAGGGTCCCATAATGCTCATGACTGTTTAGTTTACAGTTTTTTGGGAAAGAAGAAGGCCCCTCCCCTTTGAGAGGGTGGTACCAGAGGACGTTTGCCATTTTCTCTTGTGTAACTTCATTTTCAGATTTTCTGATGTGAAATTATGTTTTTTTTATTATTATATATATATATATATATATATAAATCATATCATGTAAATTCTGATTGTATTCACTTGTTAACTGTGCGCATCAGTGGTAATAAACTCAAATTCAATATGGATTTCGACTGCTCCTCAACGTTAATGCATCTGACGCTCGACTGTTCAGTTTAACAAATAGTCCAAAGAAATATTCTGAATTGATAAATCAATTTAAAATTCTCACAATCAATAATCAATATTGACAAATTATTGAAAATAAGAACATTGGAAATCTTCACATTCAAGAAGCAGAGTTAAGTTGTTTTTTTTTTCTTTTGATTAAATAAATGATTAAATAATAATTTTATAATAGTGTTTATTAACGCTGAGGGAAAAGATGACTTATCAATACAAAACTAATCGACACTACAAAACAGACGACAATACCGTAATTAGCGGCACAAAGAAAATGCACTTGTCTTCTACGTGTGTGGCTTCACTTTTTCATCCGGAGATATTTATTTTCTTTTTGTTTTGTTTTCATTGTTGCATCTGTTGAGCGTCAGGACCCGCCCAGTCGCTCGCTGGGTTCTTCTATCGACTTCTGTGGACTTTCTGCCAGAGTTCTGCCACGTCCGATTACACCTTGGAGCTCGGAAAGACGCCACAGCTGAATAACCCAAGTTGATGGCGTTCCAGTTGCACAGAAACAATGTTTAAGTTAGCCAACAAGACATTGTTAGCAAAAACAATTCACAATAGCGCATTACGCTGCATTTCACGCACACTAACACCGTCGTAAAGCCTCAGTAATTCGACAGTACTGTGTGTATTTAACAACAGAGTGCTAATGAACAGTAAAAACTACAGATTTCGCTACTGTTGGTATACACAGGGGTCATCTTGGATTTCGAAATCAGGGGTGGACTCATTCCCTGACCGCCTGAGTTGAAATTTCAACACTAGGGGGCGCTCCAGTTGCAACCTGCAACTCGGGGGGGTGGGAAAGCACCGCGGTTTAACGGAACGTGGCATTTCTACAAGGGGGGGCCGGGCGGAGAAACTGTGGAGGCTCCCAACCCCACATCTGCATCCACGCGCCTCCCTCCGGAGAAACGGCGGAGAATCTCCGGAGTTCAGTGCATGTCCGAAAGCAGCAATATTGTCAGAAGGATGTTCGGTGGAGGTCTTGCCCCGGGGCCCTCCTTGGTGGCTCATCCGCCCATGCACAGTGCCACTTCCCACATAACCAGCAAATCGGCCCGTGACGTGTAGGATCGGCGGCGTGGCCACGGTTGCAGAGTGCCGGGCTGTCGGCTGCTGCGAGTCGGACTCCCCCGCCGGAGCTCTCCCTGTGGCTCGGCTCAGTCGGGTGTGTTTACCTCCCAGCCGCTGCGTCCTGTGGCCGGCTGCCACACACACACACAGACACGCACACACTCCGCCTTCCGCAGCCTCCACGAGCCCGAGAAGCCCCGATGTGAGCGGCCTCGCCTCTCGTCCTTCGCGGGTTCCCTGCCGCGCCGTGTGTCGGTGACCCCGTGGCCGAGGTGGGTTCGACTTTTCTCCGTTATTCTATTGTACCGCTCGCGAGCTCCGGCGGTGCTAGCTAGCCCAGCAACTACGGGCGCTAGCACCGTTAGCCTAGCCTGCCCTAGCGTGATGGAGGACCGCGAACATGGCGCCCTCCAAAACAAACGAGCAGGTAGCCAGTTAGCCGAGGCGGGGTGTCGGTCCCTCGTGGCGGCGGGCAGAGCCTCGCGCGCGTGCCCACGGTACCGCCGCGATTGTGGTTCTTGTTTATGTTCGCTGTCAAGTTGGCGAAGTTCTCCGGTCCGCCAGCGAAGGCTAGCGACGCAAACCGCCTGCTAGCATCGCTCGCTCGAAGGGACGCAGCGCGACAGCCTGCGTGCCAGTCGCTCATCAACGCCCAGTGCGTGTTCTTGGTTTTGTGTTATAATTAAATACACGTACACATCACGTACTGCCCGGTGTAAGTTGCACAGGGACGGACACACCCCCCCCCCACCCCCCTTCGTCTGGTCACGCTTTGGATGTTAGCTAGCCTGCTAGTCGGTAGCTACATGGCGCTAGTCCCCTGGCAGAGCCCGTGGCCCTCCTCGACTGGCTCTTTGTCACCAGTTGTGTCTCGTGTGTCATTTAAGTCACAGGTGGGTTGTGAAGTTGTGTGTCACACGGTGGGGACGCGGGGTGTCCTCCACCTGGGACCCCTCGGTCGGTGCGTGTCACCTCATCCGCGCCAGGCGGGTTGCTACCTGCGGGCTAACGGTGGAAATGGCAGACGGGCTTTTGAAGGTTTCTTCGTGACACCCCGACTGTCACCAGTTGTTTAAATCTGCATTCAAACCAGGGGGTGAGGTTGTGGCTGTGGGTTCGATGCCCCGGGGAGCTGTCAGGGTGCGCGAGGGGTCCACGGCAGCGCGGTTTAGTCTCTTTGTTTACGTTGGGAGCACGAAACCTCAGCGTGTCTTAATTGACCTCCCGTGTCGCGCACCTTCCCTAATTGAGTGGGGAGCACGCTGGCTGCTGCAGAGCCGGTGCTGCTGTCATCCTGTGGTGTGGCCTGGCACCGTGACACTGGGGGGCCCTCCTCCCCCCCCCCCCCCCATACACACCCGCTACACGCCAGACCAAGAGGGGACTGTAATCCAATGCAATTTGTTGTGTACATCTGCAAATCACAGAATTCATAATCTCAAGACTCTGCTGCCAGCGGACATGCCGATCTCTTTTAAAATCTGTGGACCCAGTCCGGAGGGGCTGCATTTGAAGAGGCAACTGTCTTAAAAATGAAAATTCACTCATTATCTACTCTACACTATGCCGATGGAAGCGTTTGAGTCCACAAAACACTTTGGGAGTTTCAGGGGTAAAGTGCCTTAGAGCAGAATCCAACACAATTGAAGCAACTGGCGACGACGTCTTCAAGCGTAAAAAAAAACAGGCTTGTGCGGTGTGTGCGTGAACGTGAACGCGGCTCCAGAGGAAGATAACAGCGGACATTTAGATTAATAAACGCAGAGTCGTACTTGAATGTGGGGGCCTGCGGACACTTGGATGACACCACAGGAGCAGTTTGGAGGCATGTTGGGGTGTTTTCCTGTTTTCACATCTGAAGAAGATCCTAACAATAACCCTAAGCCAACTGCTGCAACACTGTTTACCCCCGAGACTACAAAGTGTTTCGTGGACTCAAACACTTCACCCCCCCTATCGACATAGTGCTGAGTAGAACCATCCCTTTAGGAATCCTCCACTCTGACCTGTGGAGTGTGCCTGTTGCCTGTGACTGAACACATGCTGTGTGTTTCTGTTTCATTTGCATTCATTCTTGGCGAATATCCTCCCAGGATCAAATGCGTCACGTGTTATTATTATTATTTTTTTTTCCCACCCTAAATCACAGTTCATATGCTCATGAGAAAAGTGTGGAGACGAACATCTTCCCTCGACGTCTCGTCATCTGCCTCTTCGACCGCAAAGTGCACGAAAGCCAAGCATAATCCGGCGAATAAAAATGCCCTAAGCATTCTTATGGTTTGTGATTGGCTGCGTTGTATGAAAGCGTCATCTTAAGTTTCAAGGATGTTTAAGAAGAGGACTGCGTATAATTGTATTTCAAGATATTGAAACACTGAGTAGTGGGGAAGGCAGACGTAAACATATCCCCGCAGTGATGTGTTTTTAAAACTAAAATAGAGTTGTGTAGATGTAGCCATTGTATTTGTATTCAGGAAAAAACAAAACATGTAACTGCTGATTTAAAATGTTGTCTTTGTTTCCCCACAGTCGTCATGAATAAGGAAATTATGTCACGTGTGGTGAAGAAGAGGCAGGCAGACCCCAAGGTGGTCCAGTATGTGTGGGCGGCCATTGAGGTCATCCGCAACCAGAAACAAATCGCAAATATGGACAGGATCTCCAAGTAAGTTCACAGCATATAATGCCAGTATGATTATATGTATATTCACAGCACACTGATTCAATGACTCTTTAAAGGATTGGTTCACACTAATTCTAAAAAAAATTGTTTATAATTCATTCTTGGCACTCCTTTTGTCTGCTGAGTTTTATTTAACCAGCCTAGAACGAACAAGGTGATTGGGATTTTGTTTGTTGCGGCAAAACCACTTCATGCATTTTGTTGTACATCTAGTGACAGGAAGGGTGGATAGTAGCTTGGTAATTAAGGTTTGTGGTTACCTTTTTAATTTCAATAACCCACGAACCTTTCATCCAGAAAACTGGTCTTTGAGCTTGTTAAAGTCGGCGACTGTCCCGAACCGCTTCCTGGTTTCAGGTGATAACCTGAGGAGAGAAAATGGCTTCACACATAAACATGCCTTTACATGGACTGACTGCATATAGACATAGCTGGCTGCTTTAATAATTTACCTAATTTATCACAATGCAGATCATGGAAAAAATGTTTTACTTAAAAATTCAATATATCATAGACTGTAGGTAAAGATGGATGACGCCGTTTGGTCCCTGTCACATGTGCCAACATGGAGGAGACATAGAATCTGCAGCAGGTTGGGTTCATGACGGATCATGATTTGATCCGTGGAGAGAATCTCACATTGTTCAAACTATGCAAATTGTTGACAAATCATCTGCGGCAGACCTCACTGCTCACTCATTCCTTTCATTTGGCGGCTGGAGCAGATTCTAAAGGAAACACTTGGCACGTCTCGTACGATGAGTTGGCGAGCACCTTGGGAGCTGGTGCCTTGCCAAATGAAAACTGACAAGCGGCCCGTCGTCGTGGCAACAGAAAGCAGCGACATGCAACGGGTAGCGTTCTCTCTCTCCGTGGCACCTCAGCCCTGTCCTGTTCCCGTGTAGCTTAATTTCACCAACAGGCTCGGTGGCTAAGAGGGTTGTTGAGTTTGCTTCTGTAGAAACAGAGTGAGGCTGAGGTGAATAATTAACCGTCCCCTCTGGGAGGTAAATGTGATTTACTCATACAGGGAGGCCACAGCAGTCAGACTGACTTGAAACCAATTATATAATCATTTTAGAAGCTAATTGTTGTAAGATACCTCTTAAGGTATATGCATGCACACCACAATAATATGAACCTGAGGGGAGAACCGATGAGGTTGATAGTGAAAGCCAGTTAAACTACTCCAGAAGGACTAGAAGATATACACAGAAATCTTATTTCCAAGTTAATGTTTTGTTCGTAATGTGAGACTGGTATGGCAACTCTGGTTTCTTCATTTCCGAACCTCCTGTCTGACTTGGTACTCGGAGCTGCCGTCGGCCTAAATGTGTGACTCAGGAGTAAATACGGACTCACCTGACTCGGTGACATGGTCTGTTCGTTGGCTGTCTGGCACAGTAGAGGACACATGACCTTGCCTAGTGAGGTTCACTGCCAGTCAGCAGGCAGTTGGGGGGGGGGGAATCCAGTGAGCCATTATTTGAATCCCACTTGCTCCCACACTGGGAATGTAGGTGCCTGAGAGATGATGATAAAAACTTTCTTTGATTGCTTTGATATTTTCAAACACCACATGTATCCCTGATCACTTTTTTTGGACATATGCTCTGTCCCAAATTGGGAAACTTAAATTATACCAATATACAGTATCTCGTATTCGCTGTCAGCAGGATTAGGAAAAAAACTACTGAAGGAGTTTCCACAATACTTGTTGGAAAGATGGGGAATGGGCCAAGAAAGATCTTTGGGATCTTTGGACATTTTCACAGATTTCTTAAGTCTCACCGTACTTATAAACAACCTTTCAAACTGCTGCACTCATACACGTGATGAGTTTCTGGGTTTGAACACAGCTGTTGTCACTGATTGTTACCTTCCTTCTCCCCTCTCACCTGTGCAGGTACCTGAGTCGTGTTTTTAGTATGCACCCTAAGGAGACTGCCAGACAGCTGAGCCTGGCTGTTAAGGACGGCCTGGTGGTGGAGACCCTCACGGTTGGCTGCAAGGGCTCAAAGGCCGGCATTGAGCAGGAAGGATACTGGCTACCGGGGGAGGAAATGACAAGTCCATTCCCAATGATTCAGGTTATTAACACGAGCAACAACGAACACTCGATCTTTTTCAACAACACATAGAAAGAATGCATGTGTCACTACAGTTTATAGTTAAGTTATACTTTTATTTAGTTTGTTCCTCGGTTTAGTTTCCAAGAAAAAAACAAAAAAAGCCAATCAGCAGAGATAGAAAAGTCCAGGTTGTTATGGTGTTTAAGTATTGACTGTAAATAAAGATGGACGACATGACAGCTCCTCAAAATTGAAGCCAACTCTCTGTAGTAGTGTGGATGTAGCCTCAACCCCAGTGCTTTGGACACCAGGGCACTAACATGCTGGCATATGGTGTTTATGTTTTATCCATTCAACTACAGAGACATTAGTGAGAAATACAATGCTGGTAGAGTTAACATTCATTTTGTAAGTCTCACATGAACTACTCAGGCCCTTAAAGCAATGGTTCCAGTTGTTAAACACTACTCTCTGAATCACTTTCAATCACAGGAGCCGAAAGCCGAGGGAAGCAAGGTAAGGGCTGCATTGTTATTTCTTAAGTCAGCGTTTGTGCTTCATTTGATCCCTTCATTCTTTCCTCCCTCCTCTCAACTAACATCATTCTGTGAGAAAGCGGTTCTGCCACATGCAGTGCAGACGGGGATTTGAGTGAATCTTCTTATGCAGACTCCTGAAGTTAAACAGTATGTTTCTGGCTAGTGTAAAGGTTGTGGGCTGTATCAAATGAAATGATAAGCCTTCTGGGCCAGTAGTGAGAAAAATCCTCATCTTGTACTATGGAATGCTTCCTCCCTGCACTTGAATACAATTATCACCCAAGGTGAAAACGTATCGGGTTTCATTTTGCAGAATGGCTCTGCATGCTGGCCTACACTTCAGTTCTGCTGTGAGAAGCTTCACGAAAGTCCGTCGCAGCGCTGCGACTATGTGGCCAAGTTTCTTGCGGAAGTGACGAGTGATGAAAGTAATGAAAAAAAGTCCTCACTACTTCCATACAGATTTGCCGTTACTTGATTTGCAAAACTCAAAGTCTAACCCGGTACCTGTATCCGCTACCTGGCATATTTAAACGCTGCCAACCCGAGTGGAACTAGCAAGTAAATTATAGTATGAACAGTAATCGGAGTATGCTTGATTGAATCATATTTTACTGAGAGACAACAAGCAATGCTAGCATAGTCGCGGTTGGTAGCGAGCATCTGTGCGTTTGTAGTATTTTGGTCTTGTAGTTCTCTTCAGAAGGGGGGTGTGTGTGCTGCTGTGATCTTAACCTCTGCCTGGCATGCTTCTTCATTTCCAATCATTGGTGGAGGGTGGAGGTAGGCGGAGGTAGTTGTACTTTGTGTGGTTGTGCTCTTTTAGTTTCCCCCGTGCCTGCTGCTTAGTAACACAGCCGACTGCTTTCTTTTTTGTGTTGTGTTTTTGTGAGACTAGAATAAAGCAGTTGTTAGATGGAGGCTGATTCAGTTCAACTGGCATGTGCTGCGACCTTGAGTTGACCTCAGGAATATTTGATCCTCAAACAGTTAACCGGGGGGTTTGCTCACAAATCATGAAGTTTAAAATGCACTGTCTCAAGCCAGATTGGATTAAATCCAGTTTTGTCCCAAAGTAATTTAAATCTGGGCACTTGTGATGCATGAAAACTAACATGATTTGAGGTGTTTTTTGCACTTTGACAGTAGTGAGTGTAAACTAACTAACTCAACACTAATTTACTAACTCATTTCACCCATTTCACACTCTCCTCTGTGACGTTGTTTTTGAAACTTCATCGATTTCTCTGCGAGCTTCTGAATGGATTGTGACGCCAGCGGAGTAGGAGGATCGAGTGCAGGGTTTAACGTCTAAAGCATTTTAGACACGTTTAAGGAGAGATGCTGGTTCACACTGTGTTGAGCAAGTGTAACCCGAATCATGCTTCAGGATCTGGGTGGTGTGAGCGATTATGAGACAATATCATAATGTGCTGTTGTGTATTCCTTTTAACGTCTGAGGAAATGTTGAAAAACACAGAGCTTAATTGGTTAAAATTTCCATTTAGTATTTAATTTGCTCAATTAGTGTGTGTGTGTGTGCGCAATGTGTACACGCACACAAATTCAGCAAATTGAAACAAGCCGAAGTAAAGTGTAATATAAAATATGCAAAAGAGAATTCATAATAACAGCGTAGCATGAGTTTTAAGAATACATCAGACTACAAGTGAAGCAGTGTGTTTGCTTCAGAGTGGTTTGTGTTGGTCGATAGAAGGCACATGATGGTCGGACTCGCCCCCCCCCCCCGTCACAAGTCACAAAGACTGTTTTTGAATCTGCGAGCTTCAGTCTTTTTTAACTATGGCTGGTTTTCGTACTCAAACATCATGTTGCTGTAACGATGTGTGTCCACGCTGTTGTGGAAACTTGCTTTGCTGAGAGCAGACGCGGCGTCCTGGGCTCGGAGGGCTCCAAGCCGTTTGAAGTCAGCCACTTGTCTTTCACAACAGTGAAGCGACGCTCGGCAGAACACAAGGGCCGTCTCTGTAAAGTCAAGTGTTTGTGTGGGTGAAGAGTCTATTACACTCTGAAAAGTACAGAAGTCGTCTGAGGCATCTGTGGACGGAATTTAATTCGTGCCCCTGGTAAATTTTCCTTCTTCTCTTTGGTTCGTTTGGGGATATGTGAACACAGATGTTCTACTGTATTCACACTCTTTGTCCCTAATGAACCTAGAGAGTGAGAATGTGATCTGACCACGGCCACTCCCACGCAGCGTGTGGTACACAGTGTGAGTTAGGCTATGGGTTAAGGCCAAGTTCTGTTTGCAGAGTAGCGCCAACTACTAAGAATTGATCTGAATGAGGTACAGTCGAGGCTTTCCTGACGACTTCGCTGAAAACAAAAGCCCCTTGTTGGTTCACTTGGAGTAAAAAAAATGTGTTCTGCTGATAAGCTAAGATACGATAATTTGTTTATTTAATTTTGGTATTCCAGCATCAAATGGAGAATGAATACAGGCAGAATAAAAGAGGAATACAATAAAAAAGGAACTGATGGCAGTTTCTACAACTAGGAGCTGCTTCAACGACAGTTTGCTTTAAATTGTGCATGTCGGAAGCTTTAATCTTCACCTATAAATAAATAAATAAATAAATAAAGTGTGTAATTTTATCTCCAAAATGCGCTGATAATTACCTACCCTGGTCACAATTGTGCAAGAACAAAGTTTAGGAGTGCACGTTCTGTTCAGAGATGATCGCAGCGTCCTCAAGCTACGGCACTTAACCACATGGAGAAAGGATCAAGGACCAAAGTTCTGTTCTCTTCTGGCCGCGACTCCTCTGCTCCCCCCCACTGAGTCGGTCCAGACTGTGAGTGGGAGGAGTTGGACTCTTGACAGGTTGATAAGTAGAAGGATTTTTAGTGGTGCATGCTTTCCGTCTCTGTGCTGTTTGCTTGAATATATACGCTGCAGAGAGCGAGTCCTAAACAGGACCACTGCCAAAGCATTGACCGCTCACCCACAAAGACAAGTACTTTATATTAACTTTAACGTGTTACTTCTGTAATAGTATACAACACTACACGATAGGCCAGTGAGAGCTGGGTGTCACTGGACATTTCAATCAGGTATCCAGTGCCAGTTTTTACTTGCAATGCTTCAGACACATTTGTGGTCTCTACCAAACGAGCTTTGACACTGTTAGTCAGTCAAATCCCCGTTTTTCTTTGAGACGCATTTTTCCAGTGTATTGACCCAGAAGAACACACATTTGTATTCATGGTTTAAATCATTATCTCCACCCTGGAAGTTCTGTTGGTTTGGTGGCAGATCCTGGATTTCTTTTTTCACTTTCTTTAACATTGTGAGATTAGAGCGTTTATTGACATTTTCACTGATTCCCACTGTAATTCATGGATCTTGATTTTTTAAAGTCAGACATATTGACTGATAGTTTGTGAAGTGTTGGTACAACTTGATTGAACCTATCTGTTGGACCTTGGTGGAGTTATGACCTCTACTCTCTAGGTTTAATCGAGGATGGCAGACGGAAAATATTGTTCCCTCCCCTGCTGTGGTTGGCAGGTTGGAGGGGGGGGGTCACCCAAACTTGTGCTGTGCTGTCTCTTCCCTGCAGGACTGGGAGGCAGAAAGCCACGACTGGTACTGCTTCGAGTGTCACCTACCGGGCGACATCCTCACGTGCGACAACTGCTTCCGGTCTACCATCTCAAGTGTCTGTCGGACGAGTGCAAGCCCAGAGATGGAGGATCGCACTGGCAGTGCGTCGCCTGCAGGGTAGGTGGTCAAACTAGAAAG
Source organism: Reinhardtius hippoglossoides (assembly GCA_006182925.3). Classification (NCBI taxonomy): domain Eukaryota; kingdom Metazoa; phylum Chordata; class Actinopteri; order Pleuronectiformes; family Pleuronectidae; genus Reinhardtius; species Reinhardtius hippoglossoides. Next base: position 1,558,966 of record CM031680.1, on the reverse strand, counting down.
TGTATTCACTCTTAATGCTCCATTATGTCTATTGATTTAATGACTAATGGTTTAGTCTAATTTGGCATGACAGTTGTTGGAGTTTCCATTCCAGACGGCTCTGATTGCTTGTGTCCAACAATGAGACATTACTGATTTACTCTATTGATAGTTCAAGAGGGGATGAAGTCGTCAAGCTGATAACAAGCGCCCTCTGCTGGATTACGAGGCTAACTACTTTTCATTTTACTTCCCCACTTAAAGGTGTTGGTGCTTTAATGACATTATAAACTGACTCTTGTGTCTTAAGCTAATCTACCTGTTAGCAGACGACTTCTGTACCCGTACTTAACCCTTTGATTATATTTGTGGTACTTTTGAGGACACTCCGTTCCTGTAATGGGACGTAATGAATGTTTATTAAATTGTAAGTGTGTCTGTGTATCCGATTATTTGGCTTATAAGCTCAGGTCAGAAGTGGCATGATTCTAAACTTGCCTCCTTCCTTCCTGCAGGGCAGTAAAAAGAAGAACCTGAACAAACAGGACATGTGTAAATACCTGCGTTTCATCGTCCAGCGTATGAAGGAGAGGGTGAGAACAAACATTCTTCAACTCATCAAACCTCCTCCCTGTGACTGATATATTGTAGTGATGCAGTTATTCAAATATATCATATATCATATCCGGGGAGTAAAACAGGTTTTATGTCATATACCACTGCTACTTTTACTTTATGACACAATATCCTCGAATTTGAGAGACTTGAACCAAGGAATATTCATTCGTCTACATTGCAGGCAGTGGACCTGAACAAGAAAGGCAAAGACATTAAACATCCCATGTACAGACGGCTGATCCACACGGCACTGGACGTCTCCAACATCCAAGAGGTAACAGCCAAGTGTCCCCTCTTGAAGCTCCGCCCTCATTTAAGGGGCTTAAAGTTTTATTTTTTATTTTTTTTACTGTTTTCATATTTATTGATTTAATTAATTTTTATTTAATTTATTTTTTTATCATAAAAAAATCCCCTCAGCCTTTCAGACAATTCCCCATATTTACTTTAGAAAACATAACTTTATATTACACCAATCGTAACGCCTCAAAATATTCTCAAACTGTGGTTGTGTGGTTATTTGTGTGTGTGTGTGTGTGTGTGGGCGGGCCGGGGCGTGTGAGGGCACACAAGTTCAAATCTGGCTTTGTGTCCAAATGCTACCAAAATACTTGAAGTCATAGACTGTATATAAAGATAGACAATATAATGGCTCTCCAAAAGTGAGGCCGCCACGTCCTGATCGCCCCCCCTGGTGGCTGGCTGCAATATAGGTCATAAACCCGCCTCTTCTGTGTTTTGGATGGGACGGGGATCGAACTAAAAATCTCCATCCCCTCATCACTACTACACAGACTCCAAATGACGTCAGCGGTGCCAGATGGCAGCGTTCGTGTCCTGGATATTTTGTCTCCATTTCTGGATAGTGGGAGGAAGTGGAGACGCGTCGTCCATCTTTATTTACAGTCTATGCTTGAAGTTCTTTCCCTAATACAAGACTGTTACCCTCTGCAGATCAGGTAAATTAAGTACTTGGTCACAATTTGGGTAAATGCGGGAATAAAGTAGTCGCCCTTTACTGGACAAAGCAAACTCAGCATGAGCTAAGATCTCTGTTTATCACTTGATCTCCTCATGGGTCTGTCGGTTTGTCTCTCTTTCAGAACCTGTCTGAGGGAAAGTATAAGAACTTTGATGAGTTCAAAGCCGACGCTCAGCTGATTGTTCACAACACTTCCATCTTGTATGGAGGTGAGTCAAAGTTGTGCAGGTGACATGAGTTTTTTTTTCCCGTGTGACGTCATTATTAAGGGTGTGTCTTCTTGTATGCAGTTCACAGCGACCAGGCAGAGATCGCACGGTTGCTCTTCAGCGACACGTGTCACGAGGTACCGGCGTCTCATTGGTTTTATTTCCTGCACCGTTCAGAGCAGTGACATTAAGTTTCTGAGTTGATGACTTATTTTTATCTCCCCCCCCCTTTTACTCTTCCAGTTGAACGAGTTGTTGTTGTGTAAGAACTGCTTCTACCTGTCGAACGCCCGGCCCGACAACTGGTTCTGTTACCCCTGTGTGAGTAAAGGCCCGCTGCAGCACTTCTCTGAACCGAGGCAGCAGCAGCATGTTTCATCTCAATGTCTTATGGTTGTTTTCTAGAAAACAACAGGTGCATGGAAGCAGTTGTAGTAGTTAGTGTATTATTTGTATTAACTTGTACAACTAACCCTGTGAAAATAGTTATAAATATAAAGGTTTATATACATAAAGAATGCATCAAGAATCTGGTAATAATAAATGTAGTAGTTGGCATGAGAAACAAATCTGATGTAGTTTTCTTGTTAGAAATCTAACAGGTTTCTCTCTGTGTGTGTGTTGTGTGTGTGTGTGTGTGTTTGTGTGTTACCTTGGCAGAGCCCCAGTCATGACCTGGTCTGGGCGAAGATGAAGGGTTTTGGCTACTGGCCGGCCAAAGTACTGCAGCGGGAGGACAACCAGGTGGACGTGCGCTTCTTCGGACACCAGCATCAGAGGTCAGCCCGCGTGGAAGACATCACAGTACACAGCATCACTTTTCTGATTCGTCGGTGCAGCAGTTCCAGTCCAGTCAGCAGGACTGACGCACATTTTAAAGTGTTGCACTGCTGCTCTGCAAAGCGGATACTTGTATTATCCTTGTCTTCTGCAGAGCCTGGATTCCTGCAGACAACATACAGGACATCAAGGTGAGTGTCCAGCAGCTGCAGGTGAAGCGCAGCAATGGTTGGAAGAAGGCGTGCGAGGAGCTTGAGGTTTACCAGCGTTTCCTGAGGGAGGGACGCTACTGGAAAACAAAGATGGAGGAAAGCAGCCTGCCACACCAGCCCCATCAACAGAGCCAGCAGCAGCAGCTGCAGGAAGAGGAGGAGGAGGAGGACGAGGTGGAAGTGGAGGTGGAGGACGAGACGAGGAGGACGAGGGCGGTGGTGGCGGCGGCGGCGGTGCTGCTGCCGCCGCGAGGTCCGACAGACTGGAGCGGACAGACGAAGCGAGTCGAGCATCTCCTCCACGAGCAACGAGCAGGTCCGACATGTGAGTACGGTCACGAGGATTTCATGAAACACAACGAAGATAAAGTTCCCAGTTGATGTGGTGGTTTACCCTTGTACCTTCTAGTGCCATCTGGTGACCAAACTGCCACACTGTCAGAGTAACATTTACTCCCTCCATTTCCTTCAATTAATAGATTAGTATTAATAGATTTAAATATTAACTGGGGTCTAAGGACACGCCCCCATACATCTTAATCAATATCTCAGCGATGATTCAACCTGCAGACAGTTCAGATGTTGTCAGTATCTGTCGAGTCTTCTTTGAATCTGTCCTCAAGATCTTGCATCACTCAAAACGAGCCGATGACGAGCGGGCGGCACAAGCCTTCGCACCATTAGGAGATTGGTCTGGTAAAAGTAGAGTGACACACAACACGTCTACCATTTAACGTTTATTCCATTACTTTGGTGAAGCAGCGACACCATGAGTCAAAGTGGATTTTCACAAGAGTTTTGAGGAATTTAGGGACAAATTATCATTTAAATTTACCCTTTTCTTCCTCTCCTCCAGCTCAAAAGCAGTCAGGAGCCAAAAGCGAAGAAAAGTCGTCGGTCTCAAATGGTTGAGCCCAAAGAGGAAGCCAGTGTAAGTTTGTTTGTCAACAATCCAACGGTAAATATTTAGGTCACAGGTTGTTTTCATTGGTCGTCATTTGTTCGTTAGTTCGTTAGTTAGTTAACAGGACTACTCAAAAAGTACTGAACTGATTTTAATGACATTTCGTGGAGGGGTGTTCTCTCCGAGCGCTTCTAGTTCTTTATCGTGTAGTTTGTGTAGAGGCTTGTTGTAAATGTTATATTTCATTGTATCATCCTTTCTAAGACACTTAGAAGTTTTGGGTTTGTCACTCTCTCTCTCGTACTCGCTCCTCCAGGACCCGGAGCCCGAGATGGAGGCAGTGAGCTCCAGCCAGGAGATTCCCGTGTCCTCAGCGCCGCAGCAGCCCGAGAAGCTGTCGGTGTCGACGCAGACCAAGAAGGCCAGCGGAGGGTCGCCGCGCACGCTGCACCGCGGCACCCAGACCAACAGCGACGGCGCCTGCCAGAACATGTGCCACGAGAAATACACCAAGGTCTTCAACGACGTCAAAGAGATGATGAAGGCCGACAACAAGAGGGAAACGGAGAGGGTCGTCCGAGAAGCTCTGGAAAAGGTGTGTTTGCATTTACTGATAAACTTGATACTGCAGTGCTCGGCCCTGTGAGGGTCTGGCACCTGCCTCAGATTAAAAACCCAGCGTGTCCTGTGGCTTCAGCTCCGTGCAGAGATGGAAGAGGAGAAGCGTCAGGCGGTGACGAAGGCGGTGGCCGGATCTCAAGCGGAGATGGAGAGGAAGTGTAAGCAGGTGAAGGAGAAGTGTAAAGAAGAGCTGGTGGAGGAGGTGAAGAAGCTGGTGGCCCAACACAAACAGCTCATCTCCCAGACCAAGAAGAAACAGTGGGTGAGTTCTGCAACGCAAACACACGCGTCAACATCGTCCTCGACTTTATAAAACCCGAGGCACTTAACAGAATAGATAGTATTACCTGAATTACCTCTTCATTCAGTTCAGTCTTTTAGTTTTTTATTTGAAGCACTGGTCTGTAGCTGCTTTGCGACTGGACTCCAGAATCTCCTGAAATTAGTAATCTTCTCCGGAGTTTCCAGTCCCTTAGTCAAACCTCCGCAGAATGTCTGAGTGAGAACACAGCAGGAGAGGATCTGGAGGATTCTCACAGCGAGTGGGCGCGTTGATATCAAGTGAGACACGCTAATCTGAATAAAAACATAAACACGAGGAGGATGAAGACGAGAGTTTAGTTTTTGGTGATGAGGTAGATTCTTCAGTTCCTGTGACCTCGTCCGACTGGAGAATCTCCTGCTGTGTTTTTTTCTCACGTGTGAAAGTTAAACTCAATGGACAAGAAATAACAAACTTTACTCGCATGTTGTCGCTGAAGTGGTGACCTCGCTCGTTTGTCGTCCGCAGTGTTATAACTGTGAGGAGGAGGCCATGTACCACTGCTGCTGGAACACCTCGTACTGCTCCATCAAGTGTCAGCAGGAGCACTGGCACGCCGACCACAAACGAACCTGCCGCCGGAAGAGATGAGCGACGAAGCCCCGCCCTCTCTGACCCCGCACAGCTCGCCAAATGCTCTCGCCCTCTCCGTCGCCTGTCAGTCAGTGTCTACAACACACACACACACACACACACACACCCCCCCACCACCCTCCCTTCCTGCTTCTCGCCTTCCTGAAAACTTTGTGGACCCGAATCTCTGCCTGGGACGAGCGATTGGTTCTGGTTCTGTTATTTAATGTACCCATTGTATTGATTTCTCTCTCTGAATCGTGAACAGGTTGTCGGAGAGTTCGGCTCAAACGAGTCCTGGTCTGACTTTTACGTTTCTTTTGAGTTTTTATTCTTTTCCTTTTACTGAAGTGCTAATTTGAGCTTGTGTCGGAGAATGTGTTATTTAAGTGTGTAGTAACAGATGAGCATTAACAGAAGACATTTTATTACCTGAATTTTTTAAAAGAGTCCATTTTTCTTACTGTAAATGCAACAAATATACACACTGTCGACCCCCCCCCCCCCCCCCCCCCCACTGTAAGTACTACCGCTGCATTGACCGAGTTCTGCTTTCATAGAGAAAACTTCCTGAAAAAAAACTACAAAAATCTGCGCCCGGTGTTGACGTGCGGACGCTCGCTTGTGGTGAACAGCACCTTTTATCATTTCTACCTAAAAATCAAGGCTTATTGGAAACAGGGTCACGAGTTCGGCTTTAAAAGACGCCGGCAAAAAATATCTTCCGTGTATTATTATTGATATTATAATTGATATTATGCAATTTTTCCTTTTTTAAAACAGACACATTTTAATGAGTCAGGTATTAAAATTAAATGTGAAAAATCCCTTTTTTTCCGTTGCTCTAAATTGGGGAAAATGTAGAACAATCTTTCTTGAGCTGGATCTTAGAGAGGTTCCGTGATTTGACCGTTTTTCCACATACTTTTTTTGCACATTTCATTTTGTTGACAGCCCAAATATGTGTAACACCCCCCCCCCCCCCCCCCCCCCCCCCTCGGTGAGTCCTCCCGTCCCGGCTTTGCTTTGTATATTTTTCCGAGCGTCGTAAGTGTAATTTTTATAATATGATATACACTCGAAATGCATCTTCTTAGCTTTTTTTTAATCTGACGTGTGAGTAAAGCTCCGTGCCCGTTTCTCATCTTCGTGCATGTTGATAGTTCCATCCTCTTTTTTTTCATTCATCGCGGTAAAAGAAAAACCACAAATAAAAAAAATTAAGAAGACGGATGGACCAATATAAAACATTATGCAAATGTGAATGATCAAATCAATCTTTTCTACTCTTCTCCCTGAGATGGAGGTCGATTGTTTATACCTTTGGTGCTTGGATTTTTTTTTTTTTTTTTCTTCTTCCTCGATGCGGCAATAAAATTGCCAGGTTTTGATTTTTTTTTTAGAAGTGTGACACTTTTAAAGTTTGACTGTTTCCTCAGTTATGAAGATTGACTGAACGGAGGAAAAATAATAATTCAGCTTCTCTGTACAGATCCTTTTCTTTTCTAAACCCGCTTTGGTTTGTGCCGCTGGTGACGTGTGGAAAATAAAGTACCGTACATTTTCACATAGTGGGCAGAACCAGGCTTTTATTTCTATTGGTTGTGTGGTAAATGAAAAGTGAACTCTGAGTTAAGGTGATATACGTGTGCCGTGTGCCCATTCTATAGCACACATGCTAACTGTACGTTATGAACTATATATTGATGTTGCTTTTCATTCTGTACCAACAGGAAATCAATGCTCAATAAAAACTAAACGAAGGCCAAACACCCCGAGCCTCACGCAGGAACATGTTTCAGCTTCCTGCGTCTGTGAAATCCAACGCGTCAGAGTAGCTTCGGGCTAAATGCCTCCCGAGCGAGCGAGGACGGGAAATTAGCCTCATTAGCCCAGATTATACCACGTGAGGGTAAAAAGACAAACTCTCCGCGTTGGGAGATTTGAATCCTGGTTTCACAGATGCAGAAAGTTAAAGTCTAGACTTTTTTAAGCCGAGTCAAAAGTGGAATTAGAGCAGCGCCCTGGCTCTGAAATTCAGAAAAATAGGGTTTGATATTAAAGGAAGAGAATATTGAATTATGGGCTGCGTGGCGACGACGGACAATTGACAAGTCCAGCCGCCATCTCAGTTACACAACTACACAGCTTTGATTATGGGATACTTCTAGCGGCCGAAGGTGCGTGTGGAGTATTGGGTTGAATAAACGACGACGACGTGTGTGTTGAAAACAAACGCACAACCAACCACAGTGTTGTCGCAACAGCGCGATTCACTTGATGCATATTTTTTATTAAAGTTTATTAAACAGTGAAGCCCTGATGCGATTCTGCGGTTTTGGAAACACAGAACTCTTTATTATTATCGTTGGTCCCCCTGTCAGAGAATTTACTGTCACGACACCTGATTTTCTAAACCTTGTCTTTTATTTTGAAATTCGTTCGAGCGCATCCCTCTAACGTGTCGCCCGTGGTCGTGCCGTTCTGCCACCGTGTCACTTTTCTTCATCTCCATGTTTTATCGCAGTTCTCCTCCGAGTTTCGGGCATCGAACGTTTTCTCTTCTCGTCATCATTGCACTACGTGTAAATAAAATGTCTCCGTCACATGATATGTACATTGTAAATGAATTCACAAATATTGGATTTCAGCTGTTCTCTTCTGGATGACTGTTAGTTTTAGTTTTGTACAATGTACAACCGTAATCATGAGCTGTGTCATTTTCAGCATGTCTGTGTTTCAGTTTCTTGTTATTATTTTTCGAACACCGTGAACCACACTGCACCTTCAACGCACCCCAGTGATTCAACGTGTTGCTTTTTAACATCCTGTTGAAAACCAACCCACAAGTGCATGACACATTTTACGTGACGCTGCGAAGCCGCCGCTTCTTCTCTTTTACTGTTTTTATATTCGTCCATCCAGCCGTGAAAGATTTCAGTGAATTTAGTTTGTTTTCCGCTATGTGGAAAAGAAAAAATTGATGTCATTCCAGTTTGTATCTCTGGTTTTTAAACTGCATGAGTAAAGGTGTTTTATCTGTGGCTCCTTATTCTGTTTCCCCCCCTCGTGTAAAGAAGAGATTTTTGCACTTCCTCAGAGTAATGCAATATGACAATGATGTTTTTTTTCATTTTTTTTGGGAAATTCACTTTAAGCTAAATCACAAATTTAAAATCAGTTTCAGCAAATCGACGACACGGTCGACCAGACCCAGACTTTTCACTGTTTCTATTCCCTAAGTACGTGATACGGTGTGAGTACTATATGAAATCCTGCTTATGCCTACAGAGTATAGTTACTTTTAACTGGAATAATTCTAGTTAAAACTTGGTTTGTCCTCATCTCCTGGAGATCATGTTCTTCTGTTCTGTCCATATGTAAACTATTAATCGTGGCTTAACATTTTCTATGCTCCTGATATTTCTTTTTTTGATGCTGTAGCCAGCAATATGTATATAAATATATTCTATGTGCTAACATGGAGGAAATAAATGTATCAAAAATGTCTCTTCTTTTTGATTTTCTGTAAAAATATTTCTCTGAAAAAGCTTAAACATGATTCTTGCTGTTTTCTGTCTCGGCTTAAAAAAAACATCATGGTATAGTAAGATATTAAAGAGTAAGGCATTCAAATCTCAAATATCGTACCGTAAGATATTCAAATGTCAGAAAATGCCCCTAGTATTGTATCATAGGAAATCATAAAAATGTGAATAACGCATAGAAATATCTAAAAGCCTAATTTATGTCAACTTGTCATAGTATAGTAATAAATAAAAAAGTGAACAGTAATCAAAGACCTGAAATTGTTATAAAATGTAATAACCGTATAAAAACATGTCACTATGTCATAGTGAGACAAAGTAATACATATATTTTGAATAAGATGTAAGGAAATCTCACGCTATAAACAATTATTGGCATTGTATATCAAAGCATGTTATATTATAGAAATTCCATAAACCGGATTTTTTTACTTGAAAATCAGATTGAGATGCAACACCGCGAGGCGTATTATTAATTCAACAGGAAATAAGACGAACACGTTTATTGTCAAAATTGTTGAAATATTTATTTGATTGAAAGACATCTGTCAACTCAAATAAGACATTTTTAAAACCTTTAAAAAAAAAAACATGTCACAGATTAAAGGATAAAAACAAAAACGTTGAAGAAAGTGCTTTTTCTTAAAAAAAAAAAAAAAAATCCTGATGTTGAAACTTGAACATTCTCTTGAATCCTCCGACCTTTGACCTCCACAGCTCTGGGGTCAAACTCCTGCTTCCTGTTTCCTGTTTCGTTCAGTCTGTGTTCCTGGTGTGACGTCACTGTAACGAGCCCTGACCGATCCGTCCACGTAAAAAAATATGACGGACGTCTGACTCTGATATTTACAGTCGTAGCAGCTGTTCCACTTCCTGCCATGTCGGGGGGGGGGGGCCGAGTTTCAGTCCCGTGATGACGGAGAAATTAAAACTTGTCTGGTCGGTTAATTGAAGAGTTCTGATCCAAAGGGAAACGTGTGTATAATACATACGATGATAATTTAACAATCTTACCAGGAGGATGTTGTTGTAAGTCTCCCTCTTCGCCACTAGAGGTCAGTAATATCCCATATGTATGCATATCATTTTTTTAGCTTCTTCAAATTATTCCCATCAATTGTTCTCCATCATTTAAATAATTCAAATGTGTCGTCTGTTCCTCAAAATTATTAATATTTGGAATTAATCGCACTTCACAAAAGGACTGGATTTTGTCTGAGGTGCCATTGAATTCAAAATGAGAAAAAGGTTTGAAATATTATATACCTTAAAATTTATCTGAAAATAAATCATTTTAAATGTTATTCATTAACTAGCTGACATATATGATGGAGGCTGGTGAAAATATGTATTTCGTGCCTTTTTTAAAACTTACTAATTTCCTTCCACATAAAACATTTTAGATTTTTTTCAAGGCTCCTCTTGCTGCGTTTCAGCCCGTTACTGCCTCCTGCTGTTGAAAAGTAGAATTGCATGAAGTGCTTCAGCCTTCATGTTGTGAATTCAATAAAAAATACAGATCGATTACAAATTTAAAGACGTTAAATTTCAAGGAAAGACGACTTTGGTTCAGAACTCTTCACGGGAATGAAACTTTTCTTTCGGCTCAAACATTTCAGACCAACATGCAGATAAAAAGTGTGAAGCTGCTTCTGTCCGAAACGAATGAATTTGAATTTTTATCTATAATCATATATTTCTATTTTCCATAAAATGCTTAATGTGAGTGTGTTTCACTCATGATAATACAAGGTTTTTTTTTATATTAGCAAATATTCAAGAGCAAAACATTCTTGAACGTCTCGTCATATACTTCTAAAAGAGACAAAATAAATTAAATCAGTTTCTTTTTGTACATACTTACATGATATGAATTTATGTATTGTTTTCGCTTCAGTCGAAGCCGGTTCGTACGGAAAAATAAACGGCGTTTGAAGGCTGCGGCCGTTGGTTTATGAAAGTTAGCAAACGGATTTCCTGCTGAAACGGTTCAGGAAATAATTATGACTTAAAAAAAAACGTAACACTTACAAAAAAAAGAGGAGAGAAATAAAAACAAAGCCAACATGACACGAACTGTTAGTACCTCATTGATTCACGCCCTCGGACCCTCGTATCAAAACATATCTCTCACTTTCTAATGGTTGACACCGTAAAAACGTAAAACATCATTTTTGCCACAGTTTGTTTTGTTTTGTAAATATGTTTCCCCCCCCCCAAAAAAAATAGGCCTAAAATTTTAGAAACGAACAAAGAAGAGTTGTCACGTAGTTTTAAAAGCCAGAATCTTTGCTACGTTAACGATTGTCTCGTCGCGCGGCCGTGGGAACAAACGAGCGACGGCTTTCCAGCCCTGGAAGGTGTTGGCTGCTTTTCTTCTCAGTGCGAACCTCACTTCTTCCAACCTGAACCCAACATGAACCCTAATATTAAAATAATAATATACTGGAGACATAAGCTGGGATAACGTGTTGCCTGAGAGACAAAGTTTGGGGCAAAAGAACCAACTATTTCCTCCGGTTCCTATCCGTCCTTCAGCCTCAGGTGCAGACAATCTCTGCATCTTTACGAAATAATCCTTCATCCACGTCCGCATCGGCCACCAGGGGGAGTCGCTACATGTTGTAAGCCACATAGATGGGGTCCAGCTGGTCGGCCAGGAAGCCGTCGCGCAGGTGCATGCGCTGCTTCTCGCCGCGGGAGTTGATGGGGATGACGCCGATGTCGACCACCACCACCACGCCCACGATCAGGTAGTGCTCCTCCAGCACCACGTTGGTGACCAGGGGGACCAGGTCCAGCGCCTCCTGCTCCGAGCCGTCCAGCTCCACCACCACCACCAGCAGGTTGGTCCACGTGAACACGGCGCTGGAGGCACAGAGGACGAAACACGAGCACTAACACTTGTGATCGAGGGATTCATTCTACGAGTATTTTCATCATGGATTAATCTTGCAACCCACGTCCACGCGCCCATGGTTTCAGCTCCTGTGTCTTTAAGACCCCCCCCCCCCTCATAAAGCCCAGCCTGCTCTGATTGGCCAGGGGGCGTGTCTGAATAGCTGCTATACACATTACTCACCATTCTGTGATGCTCTTGTGCGTCCTGATGACGGAGGTCTCGATGTCGATGGGGTGGTAACGCATCCCTCTCAGCTCCATGGCTTCTTCTAAAGCACCGACCACGTACAGGGCGTCATGACGCTCTACACACACACACACACACACACACACACACACACACACACACACACACACACACACACACACACACACACACACACACACACACACACACACACACACACACACACAATTGCAGACCAAACCAGGTAGGATGAACACAAGGTTTTCTAACTTCACTCTGCACCATAGATCGTTTAACACACGGACGGTATTCGACGAGCCGACTGCCCGGATCAGCTCCGTCACATCCTCACCTCCGCTGGCGTCGGTGAGTTCGGTCCTGCGGAGGAAGCCCAGGTACCCGGTTCGAGCCCAGATGGTTGTGTGTCCCCGAAGCTGAGTCTGGAGTTGAAATGGTCCGACTGCAGCGCCTCGTCTCCGTACACGGTGAAGTAACCGCTGGCGTTGTGGCCGCTGTGCACCCAGATCTGCAAACACCATCAAAACTTCTGTCGCAACAACTGATTTCATTTGGAACGACTCCATGAGTTGCTTATGTCTATGAAGTCATCTCTGTCAGTCTGCGATCTCTATGTTTAAAACCAGGATTGTAATTGATCCGTGTTGAAGCTCAGACAAACCTCTCCCAGATGTGACTCCCCCATTGGTCCCTTGGTCTCCGGGTTGGCGATGATGATTCGGACCCCCGGTAGAATCTGCTCAAACAGAAAAGAGCAGAGTGACAGTCTGCAATAACACACACACACACACACATACACACAAACACACACTAAAACACTCACCTTCCCAGACTCCATCAGCGGCAGGCTGTGTGGTGACCCCCGCTCTACTAATCTGACCCTGGGCAGCAGTAGAAAATAAAAACACGTGTCATTTAACAAACACAAACAGATCCAGGATCGTCACGATCACGGTGACTACGATAAGTGAAACTGACGTGTGATTAAAAGCAAATTATATGATATAAACACTCCCACGCAGGGTGATAACATGTTAGCCTTCTATGCTAACTCTCAGTCAAGAGTCGGAGGTGGAGTTGACTTGGTCGCTCAGTGACAAGATCAACTTGCCACACTCAAACACCCGGTGGTGTTTGATAAAGCCATGAGTGTGTAATTGTTAGTTCAACGAGAGCCTGTGTTGTGCTCACCTGTCGTGCCGCAGCGCTCTCATGTCGACGAACACAGTCGTGGGGTCGGGTCCGGACGTGCCCTGAAAACCACCAGCGACCAAAGAGTCAACACAACGATGTTCTCTCATGCTAACACGCGACTGCAAAACAACAACATCCACCACCACAACCTCTACAGCTACGTCTGCTCCTACCAGGCGACACAAGCTTCTCCCTTCACAGCGGGGGGAGAAACTTTGGGGAGTAAAGATGGAGAAACTGCGACGTGAGGGGGGGGGGGGGGGGGGGGGGGGGGTTATGACGGAAATCAGCCAAACTAAACACGGATTGAAAGGAAGGAAAAAGAAGTGAAAGAATAAAACCAACACCGTCCGATTTCCGAACTTTTTAAAAGGAGACATATTCTGCTCATATTCAGGTCAATTATTTGACTTAGTGTTATCACTTGAAATGTTCAGAAAACATCTTTCCTCAGACTGTCCAGTGCTGCAGCTCCTCTCTTCAGCCGCTGTCTCAAACACTTGGTTTTTAGCTCCTGTCTCTTTAAAGCCCCCCCCCTCCGGATGAAGCCCAGTCTTCTCTGATTGGCTAGCGGCCTCTCTGTGTTGTCATTGGTCAAAGGCTTCCGGTGCGTGTCTGAAAATTGACTTTCATGGGGCCGTGCTAGACGAGATGCTAGCATGTGTGTCACATGACATCGGGATTCTGTATTGGCTCGTACACTGGCGTATATTAATATTCACAAACGAACTACGCCAGAGGAAAGATAAGAAAAGAAAAGCTTCGTATGTCTCCTTAAGAGGAAATAAAAGAGTGAAACCAAGTCGGGGAAAAGCAAGATGGAGGAAAAGGTTTGAGTGATTAGATCCTTGTGCATAAAAAACTCAAGATAAATACGTAAATAAAACCACGATGTGTGGACGACACGTCTTGTTGGTGTCGGCTAAATGTGAGAGGTGAGAGAGAAGAGATCCCCCCCCCCCCCCCCCCCCCCCCCCGGAGGCCGAGGAGCAGCAGCCGACTGAGGTAAAGACTTTTCAATCTGATCTCGTCTTTGTCACACTTCAGAGTTCTTCACGTAATATTTGGTCTCAAACCCCCCCCCCTCCACCCTTACTGTTTCTTTCACGTACCTGTCCTTGACTTTTACTTTTCTGACGACATTGAACTTTTACTCGACTTTTGAAACAGAAATATAGGAACTTTCTACTCCTCGCATTTTCAAAACAGGCTCGTTACTTTTCGTTTTAATGCACTTGAGATGAATTGTCCTATTTTTTTATTTATTGTTTTGCATCATCGAGCTCCACCTTCCCAACATCGGAACATTAACGCAGAAAAGAAGATTCCTTGTTGTGCATCTATCGTTGCAGATCGTAACACGACGAGACAGACGAGAGGAGGCGTGGCTCCGATGGCTCCGATGGCTCCGATGTCCGGGACCAATAGAAACAACATGGAAGAAAGTGACCATATCAATGTAACTTCAGAGCCTCTGATACCTGAGTGAAGGATGTTTACTCTGAGTCCTTTCGGAGGAGCTGTTCTTCGACCTGAGTTCAGAACACGTGGACTTTTAGACTTTTAGGAATAGATTTATGTAGAAAGAGCGTAAATCACTGCTGGTGATGACGGCGCAATCGAGGCCGCTGCGTTTTTCTCCCAGTTCCCTCAAACTACAACCTAAAGCCAGCTGATGGGTGATGTGCTGACGAGCAGTGGGTGTAGTGGTGGTGACTGGGGCGGGGGGGGTCGGTTCCCTACCTGGTCGGCAAGCTTTCCCAGCCTGTGAGGCTACAGCAGCAAAGAGGGCGGAGGAGGAGGAGGAGGAGGAGGAGGAGGAGGAGGAGGAGGAAAGTAAAGGGGGAAGGAAGGAGGGTGGAGACATAACCATGGATGAGATATGTGGGTGTGGTTATGGTTATGCATAAAACAAGGAGGAAGAGGGAGGAAAAAAACGTCAAGATGGAAAACTCAAAGAAACTAGGACGGCGCCTTAGGGCCACGTTGAAGAGGAAAACAATCTGCAAGGTCAAGAATAAAGTCGTAATATTACGAGAAAACAAGACGTTATATTTCAACTTTATTCTTGTCAAATTACGACATTTCTTTTCATAAATAATGTTAGTTTTTTAAAATAATATTACGTCTTTTCTCATGATATTACGACTTTATTCTTATAAAACAATGAGTTTATCGTAATATTACAACATTTCTCTTGGTTTTCTGACTCGAAATCACTGAATAGTTTTTCTTCAACATTTCGAAATCCATCATAAAAAAAATAAAAATTTAAGCCCAATGTTAATTTGGTAATTCGCAGCCAACAGAAAGAAAAAGTTCAGTCTGATATCGTGTCGGAGTCGTGCTGCTCAACATTGAACAAACTACAGAACAGAAATATTCAATAAACCCTCGGACAGTAACTTTAATTCAATTATCCGCAGCAGATGAAACTTAAGACTTTTTATTTATTTTCAGATGAACCTGCAAATAATCCACTGAAAGCTGAAAATCATAGTTGATGCGTAGAAGCAGTGATCGGGACACGCAGAGAGAAATCTGAGTGAATGCTTTTCTGGATGAGAGAAAATAGAATAAACTATTGACGGAGGCCTGTAATCTCTGCAGTTCCCATAAACACGATTCTGCTGTGTTGTCTGAAAACCACACGTCTGCTACGGCATATTTATAGAAACCTAAGAATGATGTTTTTACACGTGCAGAACCAGAAATTAGCCAATGACCAGGTTCCATTCAGCTGATTAACGATGGAGAATCAAACAAGTTGAAGTTCTGTGGCTTCGACACTCGATTAGAACAAATAGGCCCAGGACATGTTTCCCCCAGAGACTGTAAATACACAGGGACGACATGGCAGATCCTAAAAGTGAAGCCAACGCGTCTTGATCGCCCCCTGGTGGCTGGCTGCAGTTAAGGTCATAAACTAAAACGTTTTAAAAAAGGATGGATGGCTTCAAACACACAATCACAAACTCAGCTGGTTGTCATTTAATAAGCTAATCTACAGTTAAGAGGCGTTTCTGCCAACAAAGCTAAAATGCTCTTCACTGAGGTTAACTGACATTTGGCAAAATACAAAACACCTGCACACAAAGAGCTCAAATCGCCAACAGCAGCGGACGCTCATAAAGAATGAGAACAGCTCGTTTCTCAGAGGGGGGGGGGGACGCACGATTCCAGCAGCAGCCAGAACGTCAAACCAAGAAACGTCCCCAGTCGTGCAACAGTGAACCGGAAGCAAAGTAAAGTCCAGAGGACGGAGGCGAGCGTCGGACTGACCTGCAGGCAGATGGCCAGGTTGACCCTGCAGCCGAAGGAAGTGCTGACGGCTCGAGGGTGGAGGCCCAGGTCCTTGAAGAGTTTGGAGAAGGACTGCGTCAGGGCGATCCTGGGACGCTCCTCCGCTACGACCACACAGGTCCTCACGCGAGACAAGTCCAAGCCTCGAGACTGAAGGGGACAGGAAGGACGGACGATGAGAACCGATGATGTCTTCAGAGCCTCGGTTCGTTGTGCACGATAAAAAGCTCCCCTCCTTACCTTCAGCGAGTCGGTCTGCAGGCCCAGGCCTTTGGTGCACAGCTCCATGACGCTGTAGGAGCAGAAGGTGTCGCGGACTTTGTACTGACTGACGGCGGACAGCCAGAGAGCCGGGTTCACCTCCAGCTCGGAGGGAGGGATCAGGATGGACTGGTGACCTGAGTACACACTGCAGAGAGACACCGGACCTGAGCACCGCTGAGCACGGACGGATTATGTTGTGCTGATGATGGGAAAGATTCGGACTAAATGCAGAAAGGTCAATAAAACCTTTAGCGCTGCATTTGAATAATCATCACTCAGCTGTTCATTCATAAAAAGACGGGATTCCATGAAGCACCTGAACAGTTTCCTGAAAACAAGCTAATTGTAGCTAACTATCTCCCCCTGGTGGCTGGTTGCAGTATAGGTCATAAACCCCACCTCCTCCATGTTAGCAGGTGGGAGATGGAACTCAAAGTCAAAGCTTCTGTTAAATAAATGTTTGTCGAAGATGTTTTCTGTCATTTTTGGACGTTCTTTTCACACTGATGTTCAAGTTTCAGTTATTTGATGATAGATAGAACGTCATAATTGACAGCGTAATGATCGTGTGTGTGGTGTGGTGTGTGTGGGTGGTGGTGGTGTGTGGTGTGTGTGTGTGGTGTGGGTGGTGTGTGATGTGTGTGTTGTGTGTGTGTGTGTGTGTGGTGGTGTGTGTGGTGTGTGGTGGTTGTGGTGTGGTGTGTGTGTGTGTGTGGTGTGGTGTGGGTGTGTGTGTGTGGTGTGTGTGTGTGTGTGTGTGTGTGTGGGTTGTCTGCGTGGTGGTGCGCGTGCGGCGTGTGTGTCAACCTGCAAAGGCACCAGAGGACGAAGCCCAGGCCGCAGTAGGGGTCCAGACAGATGGCGACCTCTCTGGACGGGTAAAGCTCACACTGCAGCTTGATGGAGCGGCAGAAGGCACTGGTGGCTGTGTGAGACATCTGCACACGCACGCCACGCACACGCACACACACACACACACACACACACACACACACACCACACACACACACACACACACACACACACACCACACACACACAATAGGTGTTGACTCATGACCTCTCCTTTCTGTTTTTCAAGCAGAAGTGGCAAACAGGAATATTTTGCTGAACGCCTCCGACAGGCTCGTTGCATATTACATACGTGTGTTTAACGAAGACACGTTGGATCAGTGTTAGGAGGCGTGTGCGTGCGTGTGTGCGTGCGCGTGTGTGTGCGTGCGTGTGTGTGTGTGTGTGTGTGTGCGTTCACCTTGACTCCAGCGAGCATGCCAGTGGTGGAGACGCTGAAGTCCAGGTAGGCCAGGGTGTCGGCGTTGGACGGTTTATACAGCAGAGGAGGTTTCTTCTTTGGCAAATCGTCTGAAGAGAAAATCCCCATCAACACGACTCAGCCATGACAGTAGCACAGCGTTATTTCCATATCTTCAGTGTAGCAATAACAACAATCAGATTCAGTTTGAGTTTAGTGATGCTGTTTCTCTTCTGTCCGTCCCGGGAGATGAATCCCTTGCATGTGGCTCTCTCAGGTTTCTACAGCTTTTTCACAGTTACACGGTTTAAAGGTTTTTTGAGCTGTAAAAATAAAATGTGATGATTGATTGATAAACCCTACCTCAGGGATGGAACCTGAGAGGAACCTGAGAGGAACCAGAGAGGAACCTGAGAGGAACCTGAGAGGAACCCATTCAATGTTGGTGCAGATTCAGATTCAGGATTTTCTTTTTCATTTTCTACTATAAGAACAAGACAATCTGTGGGTTTCCTCAGTTTCGGTGGAGGTATGAGTGACAGTCAGGTTGTTTGTTCACTTTGAGTTTGTCTGAGTTTCGCTCTCTGATCACAGAAGCTGCTTTCAGTGCGTGCGTGTGTGTACCTGTGTCCAGGACCGGCGGCCAGGTCCGGACGTCCACGGCGGCCGAGGCTTCCTTCGACCGCAGCAGCTTGGAGATGAGCTGCGTGGTCATCATACACACCGACCGGCTCACCTGCACCGCACACAACCGACAACCTCAATCTGATCCAACACCACACACCATCATGTCATGTGATCTCCAAACCTACTACATCACTTCCTGTGAGATTTACAGCAGAGAAACGGTCAACTGAGCTGGAGAGGCAGCGTGGTTCAATTAACAGAAGACTTATTCTCAACCGGGATTAAAAGAATCGTCAAGCGCAGCTATCGAGAACTCACTGCAGTAACTAGGAGGAAAGTGTTCTGTGGACTCAAACACAAACTGGTCACCTTCAAAGGCCTAAAAGGTCACCAGGGCAACCCGAATATACGTTTTAAACCATCTCACACATCATTAATACATCAGGTAAAGGCAGGACAGTGATTTCACCTCGACGATCATCTTGACGGTGGGCAGCGTGGTGGAGATGTTCTGCAGGTGAGGCGGTCGCACCGTGATCGGCACGCAGCCGGCGTAAAGGCAGCCGTAAAACGCCACGACGAGGTCGATACCTGGAGGCGGAGGAGGATGGAGAATTTGCTGTGGTGTATTCGTGCAGGGGGGGGGGGGGATTATACAATACTGGATCGTTATCTACCACAGGAAGTTAAAGTGGGAGGAAGAGATGGGAGGAGAGGAATCGACTGGTTACCTGGAGGGTAGACCAGTGCGACGTGGTCTCCGTCCTGCAGGTGGCCCCGTTCAGCCAGCATGGCGGCGATCTTCTCCGCTCGCTTATGCAGCTGGAGGCAAGTCAGAGAGCTGGCTATCGTACCCTGGAGGGACACACACACACACACCACACACACACATGATTGACACATTCAATCATCAGTGTGTATCAGCAGATGTCAAGTCCTATTTTCTGTGGCAGCGTCTCGGCACCAAACAGCTGTAAACAAACCGGCGAATCATATTGCGATTATGCAAACTATCTGTCACACGGAGCCAGTTCACACACAACCACACAACCACACAACCACACAACCATCAATCCCGTCTCCATAAACACACAAACAAACAATTTCATTGTTTTTTTAAAACTTGAATTTCGTCATTGCACGCTAATAAAAAAACAAACCAGACACACTAACATTAAAGCAAATGTCTGATCGAGTTTTCTGTATCTCAAGTTAAAAACAATCCACAGAGCAACTGTTGACAATCGGACATTGAATTCACTTTCATCACAAGTGCCTGTTTTCATATTCACCTATAAGAAGACAGAAATGCACCTCCACATCTACTAGGATATTGTTTTTAGCTCTGGTTGCACTTCATGTGAGAAATTCCTTTTGAACAGTGATTCTCAAACTGAGGGTTCACAAGATCATTTCTGGGGGGTCGCCACAAAAGTAAGATTTAACGGATGAAATTGAGACGACTGAACAAGTTATCAAGTAATTGTGAAGTATTAAAAGTTATCTTTCAGGTTATTTTGTGTTTTAAAGAATCCGACACTCAATAAATGGGTCATGTGATATTACACCAATGCAACCCTTGTGGTTTGTATTCGCTAATATTCTACAGTCGTCAAATAACAAATGCTTTGGAGGCTCAGAGTTTTCAGCACTGAAATAATTAACAATAAAAGCCCACGGTGCACAAACATGAGTGTGAAACCACACAATGGTGCAGACAGGTCTTACTCTGGAGTTGAGCAGTGTGTACAGGACGTGGTCCGGCGTGGTCTGGGCTCGCCACTGCAACACCTCAGACAGGAAGAGGAACTGGAAGACACAAGCAGGGATACAGGAACAGTGAGACTGGGTGACCACACACACACACGCACACACACACACGCACACAATCCTGAGCATATGTAGAAGGCAACAGAGCAGCTAAGAAAAAACATCATCATCAGAATTTAATGTGACAACAACTTCTCTTTTCTCTTTATTGTAATTATTTCTCTTTCATTAAGAGAAGTTCACATTTATTTATCGACAACGATCGTTCTCGGACTCCTGGTGGGTGGAGCTAATCAGGGCGAAGCTTTGGCCGTTGTCATGGTAACTGGCATCCAACATTCAAAGTGTTTTTTTTTTTGTTGTTATTATTTTATACGTACTGCCACAAATTCAGAGTTGAGAGAACGGATCAAGCGAGAGAGAAGAGTTTGGTTTCTGGCCTCATGAATTTTTCACTATTTGCTGCCGAGCGGTGAATTGCAGGGACGGTGATTCATGCCTCTTGTGTTTTGTTCCGCCAGAGAAAATCGGTTTTATAGTGTGTGTGTGTGTGTGTGTGTGTGTGTGTGTGTGTGTGTGTGTGTGTGTGTGTGTGTGTGTGTGTGTGTGTGTGTGTGTCTGTGTGGACTCAACATCCAGAGTCACCGACCGCAGAGCAGATGAACCTCTATTTCTCAAGACTTTTCTCTGCTTTCAAGCCAAATAGAAAATCAGAAAGAACACAAATATGTTTTAATTAAAGGTAAAAGATGAGTTATTAAGTGAAAGTACTAATGAACGGAGTAATAGAAATACACGGTTCTCGTGTGGAACCAGTTTCTCAGTGATTCTTTAAGTGGTGGAGCCTCACTCAGCTCAGGTTCCAGCCCTAAAAGCCGCCGGCTGACGAAACAGCTTCACGCACGAATCTCTGGGGGTGAAAAGATGTAAAGACGGCTTTTCTCCCCCTCGATGACAAACATCACTCGGCTGCTTGTCGGCTCGACTCGGAGCTTTCATGAGTCTGCTTCCTTTACACTACCTCGCTTCCCTGCCTCATACATGAACATGGAGAGCTTGGGGGGGGGGGGGGGGGGGCTGTTCTCCTAAACGCCTCACGGCTCCATGACTGCACATGTGTGGACTCACAGAGTACGGTGCATATTGACGAAATACCCTGAAACACTGTAATAATGCTAAGAATCTGTGTGTATGTGACTCACATATCTCAAGAACTATTCATTCTTTCAGCTTCATACTCGTGGTGTGTGTTGTTAGAGGCCCGAGGAAGTGCAGTGTTGAATTCGGTGCGATTCCGAAAAAGAGATATGTTCGATATTAATACAATTTGAACAAACTGCCGACCGGAGCTCTGTAGCAGCTCCACTTCAGGTCCTAACTAAGCCTCGGAGATTTGTGCAGATTTGACACATCTGGAGCCAGAAACCATTTCAGACCCATCCACAACCAAACATCCAGATGTTACTGGTAGATTTCAGCCGTTTGGTGGTTTGTGTGTTTTGTGTAACAGATGCTGTGACCCTGAGTTAAACTGAAGCCTGAGATAAAACAAACTGGAACCTGCCTGCTGGTAAAAGCCATGTTATCTCTGTGAGAGAGGACCGGCAAGTGAACCACCACAAAGAGCCTCTGTTTGCACTTAGAGAGAGGTGTGTGTGTGTGTGTGTGTGTGTGTGTGTGTGTGTGTGTGTGTGTGTGTGTGTGTGTGTGTGTGCGTGTGTGTGCGTGCTCTTGTTGAATTGCACGGTGTAGATAGAAATCTGATCTCGTCTCTTGAATTTTATCCGTTAGTGAGCGCTGGTGTTGAATTCTGAAGTCTGCCGCTCCGTTGTCGGTTGTCTCATTATCGGTCGTGTACGATCATCTCTCCAAGCGCCCAGGGAAAGTATTTTAAGAAGTTTAATTTCTCCCCTTCAGGTAATTTAGCAACAGGAAATCCCAGGATCACGTTTTATTAAAAAAGCTGAGTGGAAATGATTCATTGTCATTTAAGGCCGTTTTCACACCTGAGCGTCTGAACCAAGCGGTTCTTCCCCTGAACCGGATCCACCTTCAGCAGACGCAGGAGCAGGCGGCTGCAGCGGCTTCCTACCGAGTTCACATTCTGAACGAGGTTCGACCTTCGACCCGACGACAAACAACAACAGAGACCTTGAGAGAGTGCACGGCATTCAGAGCTTTTCTTTTTAGAAGTAAAACTGTTCGTTGAACTTCCTCTCGTTTACTTGTCAGATCCAGACAAGAGATAAAACCTGAACCTTTTCTCAAACCGCGGCAGAGGCCATGTCTGCTGTTGCCCTGGCAACTGTGAAGCCAGAAGCGTTGAGTATTTATTGTTGTAAAATTTTGACATGGACTGGCAGCGCGTGGTGAGCGCGGCTGCTGCCGCCGTGCGTCGTCATCGTCTGGGGCCCGTCTCTTCTCATTAGAGTGGACAGAGCGAGAGAGGCCGCCGCCCAGACGCTGTAACTGACGTCATTTTCACACGAGACGAACGTCAGTTCTGTGTCTCCTCAAACTGTCCATCGCTGCAGCTCCTCTCTTCAGCCTCTGTCTCAAACACTTGGTTTTAGCTCCTGTCTCTTTAAGAGCCCCGTCCTGATAAAGCCGTGTCTGCTCTGATTGGCCTGCTGGAACACTCTGTTGTGATTGGTCAACCGCCTGCTCCCGTCACCACCGACTGGTTTAAACTTTGCAGAACTTTTACATTCACAAAAAAACCTACAGAACTCTAGAGAAGAGAGAAACTGAGGTATATAATATAATGGTAGGGGAAACACTGTGTGTCTTCTACTAAGACAGTCTTAGTTCTATAAACCGAACTAAGAAGAGGATTAATTAAGAAGAGCTTGTAAGACTTGCAATAAATAGATAAGTAAAAAGACAGATTTTAGTTAAGGTTTCTCAGAAGATTCAGCTTCACAATGGAAACATCTCCTGAATTGGATCGACCCGACAGAACAGTCCAAGCGATTCGGCCGCACATTGACGATGTCTTCACCAAGCTAACTGCGGACGAGTGGAGGCAGGTCAAGTTAGGGCACCGAACAATAGCACAAAGTTTCTGTTGGCAGAACTTGTCGTCAACATGACATCGACTGTGTCCTCCAAACTGTTAACGACTCTTGGATATGACGGCACGTCCGTGACTGTAGAGAAGGTCTCGTCCAGTCTGGGAGACGCACTCTGTCAGAGTTTAGCACGGGCAGCTCAACCAGCTCTGAGAGTTTGGATCAATTCACAGAGTTGGTTGCAGAGGAGGTGACGGAGAGGGTCAACGCCAGCTTCCAACTCCGCCAGCACACAATCCACGACCCACGGTCACCGACCCACAGTGTCACCAGACACCACAGTCCGACACACACGTGTCGCAGCCAAGCCAACAACTTGAGAATGTCAGTTGTGTTTGCAAAGTGTTGAAGAAATCTGCTTGTGACCTCGAGGGCTCGTTCAAGCCAAGACTGCGTAGTCAGTGCTCATGAAGAAATGTGGGTTTGTTCTAACAGCAGCTTCTCTACTCCACTCAAACATGTGTCCATCACAACAACACACACACTTCCTGATCTCTGATCTGTTTTTTTATTTTCATTTTAAGGAAAGTACAGCATGAAACACAACTCGTCCAGATGTACTTTCTGTTTCTCGTTGTTGTGCTTGCTTGAATGTAAGAGTTTGAGCCCAGGACCTCCTGCTGCGTTCTTCACGTGTGAAAGACGATCGCCAGAGAAAGTCCAGTCCCAAGTCTTCTTCTCCTTCTTTATTCGGTTTGTTGGCCGGTGACAACCAACGTCAAGGTGCATCACCGCCCTCTACTGTGCGTTTCAGTCTCCTACTTCCTCTTCTTCCCCATTCGGTACCGTATCTCTTGATATTTGATAGCTTCTCCTTCGTTCAGTTGAGTGGCGGGTGACCACCTCCTGTGTTGGAGTGTATATCAGAGTTATCTAGCTCATATTAAATCATTCTGTCCAATCCTGTCTCCCTCAGCTAATGGAACATACTCCCTATTCCAAAGGTAACTACTATTTCCAAGCTCAGTTCTTCCTCTCTGCTTTGCACTTTTCCTCTTGAGCTTTTAAGCTTTATCTTATTAAAGTGAAGCATTACATGCTCCACTGACTCTTCTATAACATGTTTTGTGCGGGGGGGTTCAACACACAGTGGAAGGCGGTAATGCACCTTGACGTTGGTTGCTACCCGCCAATAAACCAAACAGAGAAGAAGAAGAGGCTCGGACATCCTCCGCAATTCATGACTGAAAACGCCCTTAAAATAACAATGTCTTTGAACCAGAGGCCGGGCTTTCTATTAGAGTCACATCCTGTTGGGTCTTTATCAGGTCTTTGATGTGCCTATATGACTCATGGTTGGAAGGAAGATTCCCTTCATGTTTCATATAAAGGACGTTCTGAACCAAGTTGGCCTCAGCAGCGCAGCGCTAGTGGAAGGAAACGATCAGATGGACATGAAGCCAGATATCGAGGAGACTGTAATACAGACAGTCACCATGGATACATCTCGTGCATGGAGCTTCCCAACACGGCAGTGGAAACTATTCGCACTCAGATGAGGATCTTTATCACCAAGTTGACTGCGGAGCAGTGGGAACTGTTATCATCAGGAACACCAGACAACAGCACAAGGTTTCTGTTGGCAGAAGTTCTTCTGGCCATGACTTCGTCTGTGTCCTCAGACCTGATCAGAGCACATGAAGGCAACGACTTTCCCTTTACTGCGGAGAGTGTCCAGTCCAGTCTGGGAGACGCTCTCCGTCAGAGTTTAGCACCGGGCTGCTTAACTAAATCTGTGGTTTTGGATCAACTCACTGAGTTGGTTGCAGAGGAGATGACAGAGAGGGTCAATACCTGCCTGTCTGAGCGCTCCACCAGCGGATCCTCCACCGGACCGCCACAGTGTCCCCAGATCACAACCACAAACTGCAGACAATGATCAGTTGTGTTTGCAAAGTGTTGAAGAAATCTGCTTGTGACCTCGAGGGCTCGTTCAAGCCAAGACTGCGTAGTCAAAGGACACTTGACTACTCAACCTCAACCTCTTCAGACAGTTACAGTTACAGGGCATCATCCTCAGTATCAACAGTCCGCAGCAGTGACTGTAGCACAAGTGAGGCCGTCCAGGAAATCCTTGAGAAGGAGGTGAGCGACATCATCGAGCCCCTCGTGGACGAAATGTCAGAATCTGACCTGAGTGGGCTGATCTCTGAATCGTCTCTGGAGTTTAAAGCTGCTGCAGAAGAAATCTCTCAGATGATTAGTGAAGAGGAGAGCGTCCGATCATCTGATTCGACTAGAGGCTCCAAATCCTCAAAGACCGGCAAGAAGTGTTGGAAAGGAGTGGGGACGAAGGTCAAGAAGCTTTTTGCAAAGTTGTTTGCCACAGCGTCGCTGCTCAAGATGGCGACACTAGTCCGGAAGGTTCCGTAAGAAGTTCCGTAAGGAGACCCGAGCCAGAGCAGGATCCGTCAAGTCTCTGATGGACAGTGTGGAGTCTCTGCTTCTGACGGAACCAAGGACAGAGTTTCACCTGCCCCCGTCCTTACCGATGTCCTGTATAGGTACATCACAACGGACATGTTAGAGGCGAGTCCAGCTGAAAGGACAAAGATATACGCGGACATAATGCAGAAAGTGATCAATTTCCTGCCATTGATGAAGTGGTGGTTATCAAAACAGGCCGGTGACTGCACCAAGAGGGTGACCGCCGCTTTAAAGGACATGAATCAGACTGTAGGATCTCCGGTCTCAGAGATCAACAGCGCAAAGGAACGGGCAGAGTCCCGCAAAAAGATGTACGTCAGTGTCTTCATCAACCAGCTCGTCACGCGAGCGTACGCAAAGTCCAAAGTGAACTTGTCCTGTGGCGAATCAACAGTCCTCATTCAAAACCTGTTTGAAAAAACATGGGCCAAAGTCCAAGACATTGACTTGGACACGTCCCCAGAAATAATCCATGGCCTCCACAAGGCCGTGTTCAAGGACCTGTGTAAGATGTGGGCCGGTCCAGAAATGCTGCTGGTTTCCATTCGTCGGAAAGAACCAGAGGTCGAGAAAAGAATCGCCGCCTCTATCAAAAGGCAGATGTCCAAAAGACCCGGCAGAATCTCCAGTTCTTCTCCTCTGTGAGCAGATTCTTTAAATGAGTCTTCTACTAAAGGGGTGTGGCTTCCCTCTGGGTGCTCCAGCTTACCACATCCAACCAAAACAAAAAGTCTCTATGAAATGTTTTCTGTCAGAACTTTTAATAAAGAATTAAAAATACTCCACTTAGTTGTGTGTTCTACCGATGTTTCACTAGTTTGGTTTGTTCCTTGATGTATCAGCCATCTTTAAGAATATTTGTCAGTTACAGTTACACAGATACAGATTGGAAGGGCGGGGCGCCCCCCTAATATAATGGTAGGGGAAACACTGATGTAGCTGCCGTGTGATGACACAGACATGATGACAAATGAGTGTGGCAAGAGTGTGAGTGTTGATGAAGATGATGAAGATGATGGTGGTGGTGAAAACCAGCACACCCCCGCTCACACACACCTTCCTTGCCTGGTCATTGTCTTCAATCTGACCCAGATCTCTGCCGCTGGCCTGAGCGATCCTCTTCCCCGACACCAGGTTCCCGACCATCACAGACGCAGGACCGATCTCTGAGGAAGAGGAGGAAGAGAGGAAGAGGAGGAAGAGGAGGAAGAGGAGGGTGACGGGTGAGACAGGAAGAGAAATACGTGATGTGAGATTGAGACTGAGCTGCTTGAGATGAGTTTTTCTGTCAGGGATGAAAAGGTTTTAACCTGACTGCTATAATACCGATAACCGTGACGCGTATAACATAATCGTGATACAACATTTTCAACCCGTAATTATTTTATACGACGTCAGATAATGATAAAAGATGTTGCTTGTTTCCACCGAGATTCGTGGAAATCAGTTCAGCAGTTTTTACGTAATCAAACAAACGACTGAACCCTCACGTCCTCGGCGGTCGTCCCACGTACCGCACCGTCACCGCACCGTCACCGGCACCGTCACACACTCTCACACATCCACACTCTACCTGGCTGCTTCTGCCGCGGCTTGGGCAGGTTGGTGACGCAGGTGTGCGGGCACATGAGCACGTTGCACGGGTGCAGCGCCCCCTCCAGGAAGAGCTGCTTGGTCTCCGACAGGTGGATGCCACCCAGGGGAGTCTTGGGCAGAGTGTTGGAGGGCACCAGAGCCAGGCAGTACACCCCCACCTGGTGGATGCCGTCTATCGCCTGGGAAGTTACAGTTAGAAGCAGTTGAGGTTTTGAGCCTGGAAGGTTTCACCGTTTAACACACGAACATATAAAATACTAAACGTCGCTTCCAGCCGTCACGTGATGTGACATCATATCAGCCTCTGCTGAAAACACTGAAACAGCTTCATTAAAACAGAAAACAATAATTCAGGGGCCGTTTCTGTGAATGTGACAGAAAACGGAGAGATTTGGTTTCATCGCGGTCGTAAATATGCAGACGGCTTTTATAGTTTCACCACAGTCTCCACCCGGCTTACTAGACTGAGGTTTGATCTGCAAAGCGTGCAGCACAGTGTGTGTGTGTGTGTGTGTGTGTGTGTGTGTGTGTGTGTGTTTTGAAAACCTTGTTAAAACAGATTAAAAGGATTCAGTCAATACGATGTGAGCAAGTCTCCGTGTTTTTAATAGTTCACCTGCAGAACTCGGCTCATCCACTGGAAGCTGTCCTCCTCGGTGGAGTCCGGCCGCTGCTCAGCCACGACCACGATCCGCTCGTCATGGAGCACCGTGATGGAGAACACTGCTATCCTGCAAAACACACACCACACACACACACACACACACACAGTTAGAACCAGCTCGGGGCTCCTGGCAATCGTCGTCTTTGTCTAATGACACAAAATCTAAATTATAAACCTGAATAAAAGCAGAAAGAAATAAGACTACAGTAAAGAGAAGCATCTGTTCGAGACGCTCTGAGAAGTGACGACCGGAGGTGAAGTGCATCTGAAGGACTGGCGCCGGCAGGAAACACTCACCGCCCCCTGTAGACGAACTTCATGGGCTCCACGGCGAGCGCAGTGGCAACGATGTCGTCAGCGTTGTGCCGACGCCCCGCGACCACCATCAGACCGTCCATCTTCCCTGCAGCAAAGATCAGACCTCCAGGTCCAATGAAGCCCAGCAGGCCGGTCCTGGTGAAGGGAAACTCACTGACGGGGGCCCCGTTGTTGGACATGGGGAAAACCTGGGAGGAAGCACAGTCCGGTTTCAAGTCTGAGGCTTTTAGGCAAAGACACGAAGGTGAGACGAGTACAAAAAAAGAAGCTTCTCACCTCAAAGGTGTTCTTGGTCATGCCAGCCAGGCCGTAATAGGAGGTTCCCGTGGCGACAGTACAAACACACAACTCTCCGATCTCATCGGTTTTGCAGAGCTGAGGAACACCTTCGAGCCTCACGACGCACATCATGGCTACAGAGAGAGAGATTCTTTACTTACATGAGAGGAGCGGTCAGACTCAATCAGAGGAAGCAATGAAGAAAGAATCAAAGAACAGAGACGAGAGCAAACGTGGTGAGAAGGAAGTTAAGAAGAAGAAAGAATGAGAGAAAAGACAGAAAGGTCTGGAGGAGGACTGTGGATCTCACCTCCGGGCATGACAGAGCCGACGTCCTGCAGCGTGAGAACCGACAGCTTCTCCTCCGAGTCCACCCGGATCACACCGTGACTCAGACCCTGCATGGACAACACGCCGCGACCAGGGGGGGTGCTGCCCTCCTCCAACGGCCTGCAGGGGGCGGCGAGGAGACATCGTCAGACAGGGGGTTAATTACAATTGTTTAAAGAACTTTACTATTGTGGTACTTATGAGTTTGTCTTTTTCAAAACAAAATGAGCTGAAATAACGTTTCCTGTGAAGTGAAAACATGTGACAACATTTCAGGGAGAATGTTGTTAAACCTCGACTGAAATGTGTGAGTCAGCGAGTTAATTACTGCACAACACACACACACACACACACACACACACACACACACACACACACACACACCACACACACACACACACACACACACGACAGACAGCTGCTTCAGTGAGTTTACATGTTGAGCTACAGACGATGAAAGAGGATTAAAGGTTGTAAGCCACAAATCTGTAAAGTCGGGACTTTAAATAAGTTAAATTCAGACTGGGACGTAGTGGAAGTGGGAAACAGATTGTCTTCATATGTCTGAAATTAGCGTCGGATGAACCTTGTTTGGTTTGTGATTTTAAACACGTGCACTGGAACTAAAAGACCCAGATGAGGAGAATCTGTACCTCCTGATAGCCACAGTGAGCGCCTCGGGGGAGCTGGCGCAGGGACAGATGACCTCGGGCTTCAAACCTTTCGTCTGGAAGACGTTGAGGAAGGCGTCACAGGATGAAATCGACCCTGAGAGAGAAGAGAGAGAGAGAGGGAGAGAGAGAGAGAGAGAGAGAGAGAGACAGAGACAGAGACAGAAGAGAGAAGAAGAGAGAGAGGGAGGAGGGAGAGAGAGAGAAGAGAGATAGGAGAGATAGAGAGAAGAGAGAGGGAGAGAGAGAGAGAGAGGAAAGAGAGAGAGGGAGGAGGTGAGGGAGGGATACCCTAGACAGAGATTTAAATTATGTGGATTATGAGTGTGTGCGCTCGTGTTTGTGGCTTTTTGAGAACAAAACGAACATTTTAGAAGATGAGAACATGACATTTCTGTTGCGTGAGGACGTTCGATAAGCAGAGAGAGATACAAACGTTTTTCGGAAAGTTTGAACAAAAACATTTGTTGAAAAAAAGCCTTTTGATCAAGTCAAACTATTTCAGGAGAGAGAGGAGACTTAGACTCAGAACTACTTTGTTTAGTGAGGACGTTTTTACTTTACTAATCGAGGACGATAATGACAACTGGTAAATCACAATGTTTTTAAAAGTGAGGACAACTTTAGAAAGTGGCGAGATGAGGCGACAAATCCGAGGGTCCATTGTGATTTTATTTGACGCTTGTGTTATTTTCTGTTGAGCTTTCAAAGACTTTGTGAGCTTCAGCTGTACGACTGCAAACTACATCTTTAGAGAGCGGGTTCTTACAGGGATTCGAACCGTCAGCCACCACCAGCATGC
>CM031680.1:1500609-1528445 GCA_006182925.3 Reinhardtius hippoglossoides | reverse complement strand
CGTTTGCCTCTCGGCCTCTGTTCAACCCGCGATGCAATCACGGGGGGGGGGGGGGGGTTCACCTTGCTGCCGGTGCAATTACCGCCCAGCTAATAAAGGGACGTTAGGTAAATTCCAATCGATCGGACGGGATGATAGTATCGACCGGCAGCCGGCAGGGAAACAGAGAAACGTCCGTTCGGCCGCGGTGCGAGTCTGATCTAAAAAGACACGAGGCACCATGATTTCCATTCACGGGAAAGTGCACGAGTGGAAATGTTTGGGGTGCCCCAGTGTAGAGTGGTATCTGTGTGTGTGTGTGTGTGTGTGTGTGTGTGTGTGTGTGTGTGTGTGTGTGTGTGTGTATTACCTCGATGTAGGCAGTGTCCTGGTTTGCGTCCTTGATGTGTGGGAACCAGTCTCGCGGTGGTTTGGAGACGTGTTTGGACTCACCGACGAACCACAGCACCTTAGGCCAGCCTGCGCACACACACACACACACACACGCACACACATCAAGGATGTCTTCTTTAGACTGGAACCAGGTTTTGATGTACCGGATGACGTTTGAACACAGGAGAGGTGAGGTCGTTTGCTTCTGGCGAACGAGTATAGAAAAATACCCTGATGCAATTCCAGAAGGCGTGAACGTTAAAGACCGGACCAAAGATGGGTCTTCTAGGAAAGATGCAACACTCTGGAAATAGCGCTGCCAGATTTCACAGGTTTATTAAGTCGTGTGTCATCAGCGTATCAACGGAGACTCAAAAATCTATATCTGTGCATCAGAACACGTGCACGTATTTCACTCCACTGTTATAAAGGGATTGATATCAGCGCGAGGACGCGGGCGCTGAGCGCGCACGTGGACAGAACACGTGCACGTTTTAAATCCTGAGAGTGTGTGAGGGGCGTGGACGTCTGGAGTGGAGCTGCTGTTCCCGCCGGGCGGAGACAGAACAAACTATCCACCATGTGAACGAGGTGAGTTTAAAGCCGGCTGATCGATAAGAGGAGCACTCCACCTTAATGGACACACACACACACACACACAGACTGACTGACAGACACACACACAGACACACACAGAGAGACAGACACACACACACTCTAAATCCATGCTGAGTGAGGAGCAGTAAATTGGCGGGCCAATAGGCATTTGATACGTGAAAAGGAAAAAAGAAAAAGAGGTAGGAGACAAAAGGGAGAGAGAAGCAGAGAACGGAATAGAGGAGAGCAGAGAGAGAAGCAGAGAGAAGAGAGAGAGTCCAGAGTCTCGAATATATGTACTGCACAGAACTCTCATATCGTCCTTCCTCCTCTACTACTACTCTCTCTCATCCTCTCTATCCTCTCTCTCTCTCTCTCTGCCATCAGTCTTCCCGTTCATTCTAATGAGAGACGTCTATTAACGTATGTTTGCAAGAATTCCCATTAACATTATTCTTGATATTCAGCACTTGTATGACGATCACGATGTGTGTGTGTGTGTGTCTGTGTGTGTGTGTGTAGCCACAAGTACACTCTATCCTGGTATGTGCACACCTTTGAACTGTGGGATCTCTCCAGTGGGACTCTTGGGTAACCCTTTATGGCAGGCGTCGCTGGTCAGAGCCACCGTCACTCCACAGCTGCCCAACAGAAATCCAATCTGCTGACTGCCGGCATCCTGGAGAGAGACGGACAGATTTGATCAAGAGCTGCTGCTGAGCTCCTCTGGTGTGTGTGGATGCTGCTTTGGAGGAAGGACAGTTGGTGCACGTGAAACTGTCCCGCTTGGATAATAATCACATCTAACTATCTAACTATCTAACTATCAACACAAATCTGTGCACAGAGCGAAAGAAGCAAACAAAGAGACCACAGCCACAAATCTGAAGCTGCATTTTAAAAAAGGTAAAGAGTAAAAGTGGCACGTTCATTTACACTGGGGGTGACTTGCCCAAGGACACTTCAACATGCAAACAGGAGGATTGGGGATCGAACCAACGTTATTCTGATCAGCGGACGCCCCCCGCTTCTACCTTGTCAACGGATCCTGGGACACTCACCTTCCTGGTCAGTGGTACTTCTATTGGCACAGGGACGACCTCAGCCAGCAGGCAGCCGTAGAACGCCGTCATGAAGGCAGCAGGGTCGTTGTTCGGGAACACCAGCGCCACCTGCAGGCAGCAGAAGGCAGAACACCAGGGTTACTGCAGGAACATGTTTGTGTCCGTCGTGTGTGAGAAAGATCGTGATAGGGAGAAAAGTAGGAATCTGTTAGGAAGGTAGAGTAGAGACAGGTAGAGACGGCTCACTCAGGTAAGAACAAGTGGAATATGGAAAATGTGAAACACCAACTTTGTAAAGTTTTCCATTTTCAGTTTTCTACACCGTGACGTCTCATCTGAAACAAGTTTTCTGCCGTAACAGCAGAATAACATGATTCCTCTGCTCCGGCCATGTTGGATCCAGCTCGGCTGCAGAGTCTGGTTATGATAACAATATGAACCCAAGCTTAAGTGCTGCTTAATGGCTTCCATATTCAGAACTGAACTGTGTGTGTGTGTGTGGGGGGGGGGGGGGGGGGGGCTGAAGCTGCAGTATAAGCTAAGTGCACCTGAGTGAATGAGAGCAGTGTAATGATGCTTTAACAGGACTAATGTTGTCAGTGCAGAGACGTTCAGGTTTCATGTGTAGAAGATACCAGTGGGAGAAGAGGGGGGGGGGGGGGGGGGGGGGGGGGTGGTGACAGTGTCACATAGGAATAACATACGATGCCGGTGCTAAATCCAGACTTATGATTATGTGACGTTCTGAGCGATAAGAAAAAATCTCACATTTCCTGCTTTTCGAACATTTCACGCCCCCAAAACATTAAGAAACACACTTTTCACAGATTAATAACTTCTGCATCATCTCTGTGTGTCATCAGAGGCCTTCAGTTCATAAAGACTCTCTCAGTTCTGGAATCATCCTGCAAAGACACGCGTCTTCATCCAAACACGAAAACAACGGTGTCGTTTCACACACCAGTTTGTAATTCACACTCTGAGTGGGAAGAAAAGGGAGTTTTACAGTAATTAAAAACACACACCCTTCCGGCTGAGATGCATTAACACACACACACACACTCACACTCACACTCACACACACACACACACCCCCCCTGGCCCTGCACCAGTCTTGACTCGAGTCTCCATTCTCCATTCGAGACAGTGGGGGCGTCACACTGATGCAGACACATGTGGGACTCAACCTCTGGATAATGAAGGTTCCAGCCTGATGAGATGATCGCACTGACAACACGGACATGTTTTAAGTATCGAGTCACGGTCGCCAAAGGACTTATATAGAATCCTGAGCGTTGACGTCAAGAATCTGCTTCCACATGTTGTTTTCAACCCGGCGGCTCTGGGATGTTTTAATACCAACGGAAACTTCGGAGACGACAGAGGAGAAGCTCTGATGTCTGCGCGTCCAGCTGTTTCTGGGCAGAGCTGCGACGGCTCCTCGACACGGGCTCTTCACCTCTAGTGGTGGTTTGGTTTCTCAATTTCTGAAATATCTGCCTGGGAGATTTCTACGTCCACTTCAATACGAATAAGACGGAAACTGGTATTTGAAATGAGCCGATGGTGCCGGGGGAATTCGATTTGAAAGACGTCTCATGTTGCTACCGTCGTTATCTGGGATGTTTGATTGGTTCTCACCCGGTCGCCGGGCCTGACGAGCGGCTCCTGTTTGGTTCCCAGCTTGTGCAGCAGGTTGTAGGCCACCTTCACACTTCTGGACCACAGTTTCCCTGCAAGCACATACACAGCGTCATCACACAGTGAAACTCACTCACGCAAAAAGAGAAAAACGCTTGAAATGAACAAATCTGAGACGTTAGGGATGAAAAATGTAGTCAAGAGGTCAAAGGGTAAATTACAAATCTTTGTGAACTTTAGTGTAAAATGGAACAAAGGATGAAAACAGCACAGCACTGACGTGAGTCGTATATTTTCCCCCGTGAGGGAACTGGCTCCAATCACACAGACGTCAAACCAAACCCTGCAGTGTAATTGGATCCATGTACAGTGATACTTCACACACACACAGACACACTACACAAAGTCATATAGTCCACATCAGTATATAATTACACAGAGAAAGGGGGTTCTGCTATCTCCACAAATACTTTGGGTTATTGTTTGTGCTCGTGCAGCTTCAGGCAAAGTGAACCAGCCTCGTCCCAGTTCAGGTTATTACTATGAAACATCTCTTAAATCAGTGTTGTCGTCCCTGCAGGGCCGAGTCGGCTCTGTTGAGTAATGACACGAACTCACTACAGCAGAATCCATCCTCTGCTTTCTGTCCCGGTTCCCGACTGGCAGATGCAGACGTTACGAATGAGCGACCAAGTGTGAATTCCTCAGTGTTTTTCAGGCAAACGGAGGTTTTGGGATCCCGTGAGGAAAATAGACGAGTTAGGAGAGGAAGTAAATCGCAAACAGAGGCAGAGCAACGAATTCAACACCGGGGGACTCGAAAAACTGTCATGTGCACGTATGAGGAGGACATGGTGGATTGTTTTATGCGTTTGGCTGCGACCCGAGAGGCACCACAAGGTTTGGTTTTGAATATGGTCGTTCTGCCTTCATCTGTTCATGATGATGATGATGATGCTGTGCCATGAGGGAGTCAACGGTTTCCTTCTCCGACTCCTCCTGCACTTTACTCATGTTTCTATCTGATTTAGTTAGAAATGACAAAGACGCAACAAATAATGGCTTCCACCTTTTTCCCCCCCGACTCTCGCAACGTTGTTTTTATGGTCCCGTGCCGTCGATGTTTTTATTGTCCTTAACGATCAGTGGTACAATCAGCTAAACCTCAATCTGAGGTCAAAATGAGTTACAAGCGTTCTTGTGCGGACTGTGAATTATAATCCTGGCGGCACCACTGCCTGGTATAAGGGCACTTCAGCATTAAAAGTGGGCATCACAACCAGCAGCCGCCCCCCCGGCCTGGAAACACGTCGGTCAACCCTCTTCAGTTACAAGAGAAGGCTCCTGCTTCCCTCCAGCTGAGCCGTGTCCAGATCTGAGAGCTGCATCTCCAGATGTAAGGACAGATCCTGATTTTTTTTTTCAGGATGACGTTACTCAATCTACCCGTGAAAGATTCACCCAGCAGCCTTCTGTCCTCAGAAACCATCTCATCGTGGAGCTTGATTTAATAATGAAATGAGATATTCGGCCACTTTGAGAACCACAGACACTCAGAACGACTCCGAGCACAGAACAGATCAAACTGGTTTCACACAAATTTCAGTTGAGGATCACGGTATTTTAGAAACAGGTCGATTAGACTGAGCCAATAAAGGAATGAACTGATGTTAGGTGTATTATAACGTCAAATGAACTTTATCACATTGTGTTATTTGGTTTTGATACGGTATTGTAGCAGCGTCACAACAACAACAACAAAACACAAACAAAGAGTCTCCCGCTCGACCTCAGGGTTCTCGTCTGAAGCTCGTAAAAAAGGCTTCTCATTACGACTCAAGATGTTTTTATTTGTTTAGAAGGTGTGGACGTCTGTAACAGGAGGTTCTAGGTCCTCTCGGTGTTTCATGGAGGATGCGAGGGTCGTTTAGAAGGTTCAACATTAGTGTGGTGAAGGTTGAGTGGCAGAGGACATGTTTCTGGTGCCTCGTCCTGGAGAGGTTATAAGGAAACATTATAAAAGGTGATGAGCTGCATTTCTAGTTTTGTAGGTTCACAGAAAACACTCTGAAAAGAAGCAGACGTACGAACACAGCACGCAGCGTCTGTTTTCAGAGGATCGGAGTTCCCTCAGAAGCTCTCGGCTCGCTTGAAACTTTTTTATATATAGAAAATGTTTTCTCTCCTGTAGGGGTCATCGGCAGGCAGCGCGGCGAGGGGTGAGTTCAGGGACAGCGGGAGAGAGTTCGGTATCGGGAATTTTATTCGTTCCCTCGAGTAAATGTTTCGACTTGACAGGAAGAAAACACAACAATACAAGTTTGTCCTTGTTGGCCGACATCAAAGGGACGAGGCCACAGGAAGGAGAGATAAAGGAAGATGGAGATTCAGAAACAGCACTGCACACACACACACACACACACACACACACACACACCACAACACAGTCTCACCGTGTTGCTGTCTCTCTGGTGGAGGACTCCTGAGTGCGGGCTGAAGACATGTCACAGTCTGGTGAGCGCTCACATTGCCTCATCATCAGCTCCTCTCTCTCTCTCTCTCTCTCTCACACACACACACACAACTATAGCGCATCATTCACTGAAGCTAATCAGCTGCAACCTGCCTCGTCTCCGGGATTCTGAGGCGTGCAGGTACGATTGTGGCCGACCCCCCCCCCCCACCCTGGCCATGAACCACCTCCCTCTGGCAGGAGGCTGCGGGCCATCAGCACCAAAACCAGTTTCCTGCTGTCGGCCTCATCAGTAAACAGCCATCACTGCAGCGATGTCCCCGCCGGCGACTGGGACACTTTAACTTCCATAGATCCAAACAACCGACTAACTGCACTTTGCACAACCCAGTCTCTAATGCTACTTACAACACGTTGCTCAATCCCTCCCCTTATAGTATTTTTATCTTTTTTTAATCTCGGTGAGCCGAGGCCCTGCTACCGTAGGTCAGCACGTAGAGCGGCTTGCCATTGGTGTCCATGGTGGTGAGACAGGGGGCCTTCGGGGAGATGGTGCCCCACCTCTGCAGGGCCGCCTCCAGGGACGGGGGCCAGTTGGTCACCACACCCAGCGGCTCGCCCCTCATGACCACCATCGGGGCCCCCTCGGCCTTGGGCTGGTTGGGGTCTGGCTGCTGGACTGGAGGAGACCGGGAGGAAATGGGATTAGATTAGATTTTATAAGATTAGATCAGAATAGATTTTATATTTGTTCATGATGTGAATGTTTTATTACTCTTTGCTCGTATTGAGCTGTTTTACTCGTTCTGCCCTAATGTCGACTGGTCTTCAAGCTGCTTCTCGTTTTTTCCTCCTCTTCATTTTGAATCACTCTGAGCTGTCTCAATAAAGTTTATAGTTATAGCAGAACTCTGATGTATAAAAAGAATACAGCTGTGGGAAGGAGTCATTTTTTCCAAACTTACAAATACAATCTCATGATGAAAACACAGCGTTGCTTGAGTATCCACGTTTTTCCTCTTATTACAAATTAAATTAGTTTCTTTTGATTTAACGGCGTGAAGACGTGGATTTATCACAGAGGACGTCCACGGGAAGGAGACGAGCTTTTAATTAAGCAAAAAACACCAAGTTGATGCATCTTAACGACACACTGAGTCGTCCCAGCGTTTGTTATTCACGCCTAAATTATTAATTATCCTCTGGCTCTGCAGCTTTTGACACTGGGAACAAAAGGAAATATTCATCAGTTAGATTCAGCTTGGCCACGGCACACAAGGAGGTTTGGTCGACTGTGATTATCTTTCTGTTCGCATGAGAAAAACTTTGATATTTTCCGCAGCTCAACCCGAAGACCTCAGCCCGAGAAGAAAGACTGAAAATGTGCGATAATAAATATCACGTTCTTCCCTGACCATCACCAAGTGTAACGGTAATCCGTCCACTGACAGACGGACGAACAAACAAACGCAGACGAGAAACAGAACCTCCTCCTCGGCGGCCGAGGTTAATGTGATGTAACAAGAGACACTGTGAAAAATTAATCAAATTAAAAAGTCGTTACCTTCCAGTAGCTCCTCGAAGTCGTCGACAAAGAACTCCCTGAGCGGCGGCCGCTTCGGCCTCTTCAGAGTGTTGACGAGTTGCTGGATCTTGGCGGAAACTCTGCTGCTGACTGGGACACCTGCGGGAAGACCACACACAAACGCGTGAAGCATCAAACCTCCGAAGAAATCGAGCAAAATCCAAAATAAGCTTCACTGGCCCTATATGAGTGAGTATTCAATTAGATATATTTTGAATTCCAAATCTCTTGTGTTCTATGGCCCAGTCACCGCAGTAAAACGTAAAGATGTTAAAACTACGAGCTGGAACAAACTGGAATCTCGTCTCGCACGCAGTGAATCCAAAGTTAAATCCTGAAGCAATTGACAGAAGATGAGAAAACCAAAAAAGGCACAGCTCCCACAGCATGACAATAAAAAGAATCTCAGCGCCGTGAAAGAGCAACTCTCTGCTTTCAAACTAACATAAGCTCCCATCTGGCGCCGGATCCGTCACGTTCAACACGCCCGACGGTGGCGTCTGATGAAATGAGCTCGTTGGACGGAGTATGAAGATATGAATCAGCAGATTTCAGTCCTCAGTCTTCTCTGGATTCCTCTTTTCTAAATTAGATAACCCTAAAATGAGGCACTGAAATCTGCCAGCTCTTCCCAAAACGCCGAAAACAAAATGAATGAATATAAAACATTCAGTAGCTTTGGTTGTTAAATCATTTCTTATTGCTGTTTTGTCATTTCTTTCCACCACCACTCACCGTCTCCCGTCTCCATCAGCTCGGCGTTGCCGTACTTGGGCGTCTGTCTCTGAACCGCGGTGCCGCCGACGCCGCCCGGGGCTCTCTCCACCTGGATCCCATCGGCGGCGGTGGTGTTGGCCGAGTTGTTGGTGTAGCCGGTGACATCTGGAGGAGCAGAGTGGTTCTCTGGGATGTGAGATAAGGGAGGGAAGGATGGAAGGTTAGTCATCCACAAGGAAACAGGAAACATGACAGCTGTGTGGTTGTTCGTCTGATTTCAGTTCTTCCAGACTCATCAGGTCACGCTGACCTTTGACCTTGAAACTTTTGGGTCTAACTGTGTGGCCAAGTTGAGAGGACTTGTTCACCTCCAGGCATTGTTCAGATATTGAGTTCAAAGAATGAGACAGTGACACCTGCTTCTCGGTGAGAAACAACAAACCATCAACACCCCAACACTGGGTTTTAGGTCGTTTCACCCCCTGTTGTGTTTCAGCCTCTCTGCTGCGGCTGGTTTTTCAAAGCTCCCATCGCGACTCGAGCGCTTCACATTCACCTCCTTCACGAGGCTCGGCTGCTGTTCAGCGACATCACACGGTATTCACGGTTCTGCCCGAGGGATTCTTACTTTGAGTGGACGGAGCATGAAATGATGCAGGGAGGAGGATGTGTGGCGAATCTAAACAGAGATGCGTGGAGGCGCAGCCTGTGTTCGTTCACTGTCGTCTTCGGTCTTTAAAACCATCTCATCTTGTTCAGCTTTAGAAAATGTTGCACTGCAGAGTCCTGCTCGACAAGTCGTCAATAGTAGACGACACAAAAAGAAACGACTAAAGTTCTAACAACACAAACATGATCCAACAACAATGATCAAAGACAAGATAGGAAAAAGTGGAAGAACGCAAATACACGTAGAAGACGAAGACGTGCACGTGGAAAGACGAGGAGATTCCAGAGCTTCTGGACACAAACACAAAGAAAAAGAAGCTTGATGATTGTCTATTCAAAGCATAAAGACTCACATGTTAACTTCTACCTGCTGTTCCACAGACACGTGTCTGTGATGGAACCAGAACAAAGAGGGATTTCACTCTGATCTCTTCGTCTTACTTAATATTTCATCATCGCCTTTTCTCTCGGAGCGATTATTAACAGCTCGATTTCTTTATAATATAAATAGACACATATGCACCACACTGCACGCTGGGTAATTCATTTAACCTTCATTAAAAAAAAACAAGACTTATGGACAAAAACGACGAAACCAATGAAGTTCACTGGATTTGAACTAGTTTCATGGTGTCACTGGAAAAAGCTCCTGTACCTTAACGTCTGAGTTCTGTTTCTTTATTCCATTCATCTTACCAGGGTTGGTGATAACTGTGACACACAGAAGTTGCTTCTCTGCCAATAAACCCGACAGAAATCATCAGATTTCATCGCCTGACAAACAAGACAGGAGCGATTTGCAGCATCAGGTGGAGCGAGAGGGAGTCGAGCAGCGAGCAGGAGCCGGCGAGACCAAACAGAATTCTTTATTCAGACACGGACTGCATATCAATACTGCAGCGCACAGCACAGGCATGCTGATTGCTGTAGCACGCCGTACGTCTCTGCAGCGGCTGCACCGACCGAGCCCCGTCTGCAGTCCTGTGCTGCTCATCAATGTGGGAATGCGTGTGTCCTTCTTTCTGACCAGCTCTGTGTGTGTGTGTGTGTGTGTGTGTGAGTACGTGCACACGCCTGTGGTGACCTCATCAACATGTCTTTATGAGGATGTGTGACAGGGAGGAAGAGCGGCCCTGGCTGAGGAGGAGGAGGAGGAGAGGAGGAGGAATGCCACCTTCACTGCTGGAATACGGATCAGGCTGAGCGGGTTCAGTCGGGGACAGGACGTCTCACTGTGGGTCGACGGCGACAGGCTCGTTACTTTTGATTTAATGCGTTTGAAGGGAACAATCTGTCCCCTTCCCAACACCAAGACCAAGAATTCAACCTGAATGGACATGACACAGAAAAGATGATTCCTTGTTGTGTAACTGTCGGTGCAGATCACGACACACGACCTAAAAGACGCATCAAGACAAAAGAAGAAACAATACTTTGACACGAATTACAAATTTCTTCGTGTTTGGAAACTCCGAGAAACATTTAGGATGAAAGTACACGAGTCAAATAAGTTTGAGTGTATATAAAATCTATAATGTCCACCCTTCAATCAGACTTTAACTACAAACATACGGCTGGCGGAGTCCTGAGGTAGAGCACCGAACAGAAAGGACCGGATGGGTTCATGTTATTCACAGAACATCCAGAAGTCTGCACGATAATAAGAACTTTTCCGAACCAGATGTTGGTTTCAGTTCAGGGGTCGCATCCCCCCCCCCTTACAGCCGTCGCCTAGCAACAGAGCTGCGGTTCATACAAACGTTGAAAAGATGTTTTTATAAACAGCTGTTCGCTTGAGTGCTAACATTTTAAAATACATTCTTCTGGCGTTCTCGCCTCACTTGCTGCTGCCATTGCCTCTTTGAAAAACAGTTCATCACAGAAGCGCAATGGATTATGGGATATGTTGGGCCGGGGGAAGGATCCACCTGCTGGAGGAGCTTTTGAATTGGGACAGCCTCAGAAGGATGCATCCCCCGACTTGAGACACAGCTTTTAAGAACGCTGCATAAAACAAGAGGAAGAAGGCAGACGGCCGCTTTCTGGCTCGGATTAAAAACCATTTTGAAAGCAGATCGACTCTGACCTGAGCAAACAAGTACAAGCAGCTGCATAATTAGACAAATCAATAAACAACACCAGCGGAGTAACCTTGAACGTCAGGGAGTCGATCAGACCAGCTGCTCTCCAGCCTCTTTAAAAGCATTGTTGATTTCCCTCATCAACAATTCACAGCTTATTTTTCCTTTTGCTCGCACAGACACAGT
This sequence comes from Reinhardtius hippoglossoides, assembly GCA_006182925.3. Taxonomy (NCBI): domain Eukaryota; kingdom Metazoa; phylum Chordata; class Actinopteri; order Pleuronectiformes; family Pleuronectidae; genus Reinhardtius; species Reinhardtius hippoglossoides. The sequence goes on along the minus strand of CM031680.1, from coordinate 1,517,060 downwards.
TTTCATGCCTCTACCCCAACGCTCGAGGCTGCAGCGAGGGGAGCACTGACATCACACCGGACGATAAACATGCACGAATCAGCAGTTTGATCAGCAAGCACATGATGGAGGGAAACGAATCAGAGACACTGATCAGAGGAACAGCATCGGCATCCCTGCTTCTCTAACATTCACCGAACATTAACACAATCTGTATTTCAGAATTCTTAATATGTGCGTTCAAAGGGTTTTAAGTAATCGCACAGCAGCAGCAGCAGCAGGAACCAACACAGGAACAAAGAGGCATCGAGAGACACGGCGTGAACACGAGAGTCGACCATGACAGAACCATGGGACCGGGAGCGAGGTATGGACGGATGAAAGGAGCGACGACAAACCGGAGATACGGACACACTTTGAACAAGGAAACAGAGAAAGAGTCAATAAACGGTCACCGTCCTCAGCCAGCAGCAGGCCGGCGTCTGATCCGTTCTACACGTCCACAGATCAGACCGCTGCTCGCCGGACCCGGACCGTCCAGCTGTTTTCAGGAGCTTTCATAACCCGCTCGTAAAAAAAAACACGGGAGAGGAGAAATCGGGGATAACAAACAGACTGAAGGTGATAGAGGAAACAGAAGGAGCCGTGCACTAGGGCGCGACCCTCCACCTAAACACGCTCGACAGCCAACATCCATCCACCCAGCATCCCCAGGTCACACTGAACCTCAAAAGACTCTGGTTCTCTCCGTCAAACACACTTTTTTTATTGGAAACTTCTCAACAGCCGACTAACTTAAAAATAGACTCGCAGACAGTTGCTTTGTTTAAAGACCAAAATCAGACGAGCGACGAGGAACAGCTGCTCTAACATGAGGATATTTGAACTAGATAAGGAGGCGATGAGTCAAAACATCATGTTATCAATGCACTCATAATTAGCATTTACCCATTTATCACGTAATTATTCATTTTTTGAATCCCTCGTTAAGGTCTCAGACGTTAAATAACGATGGACGACACATTTCCACTTCCTCCCACCATCTAGAAAAGAAGCCAAAACGTCTACCAATCAGAAACCACCATCCATCACCTCGAACACACACAACCTCAGATCTCTGACTGTGAGAGAGCAGCAGAATCCAGACAAGAAAATAAATAGAAATTGTAAGAAGCAAGGATCGTCTAGCTTTGGCTCAAGGAGGACAAGGCCTGTGCTCAACCAGGAGTTGCTCTAGATCCAGATTTGGCTTGTGGTCTCAACAGGGAGTCTGTCATTTGCTCTGTGGTTTTTCTAGACTTTGCAATAAGCAGAAATAAATCGGCACTGGGTTTCTCTAAAAGTCTCAGGTTTCAGAAGTTGTTAAAGATGTAGCCTCACATGAGTTGTGTTTTTCTTGAGGTGTTCTGGATTCTGTCTCTAGATCTGCGCCGGGCAGTGTGACAACATGTCCCTGGACTTGGATCAGTGCATCGGTTTTGTCTGGTCCGTCTTCAGTGTGTCTGGACTAAGGTGTCCGCAGTTTCCTGAGTGTTTCTATGGAATCATGCATTTTATTTTTCTACTTGTTCCGAAAAGTCACAGAAGGAGACAGAATGGAATCGAGCAGTGAAGATCATTTTGTGGTTCTCGACACTTAATATGAAAAATACAAAATCTGGTCCATCCACGTCATCTCTTACCCGTCTTGTGGTGGTGGCGATGGTGATGGTGGCGGAGGTGGTGGTGGCGGGCGGAGATGTGGGCATGCTGTGCCAGGACGTCAGCCAGCCTGCCGCCGGCTGCTCCGCTCCCGCCGCTGCGCGTGGAGGAGGAGGAGGACGAGGCCGTGGACGAGGTGGTGGTCGTGGTGGACGAGGTGCCGTGCATGGCCCGGCTGATCCAGTGCTCCATGCTGATGCTCCCCTCTCGGCTGGACGACGTCCCTCCACCGCCTCCTCCGTCCTCTTCTTCGCCGTCTCCTCCTTCTCCTTCCTCGCCGTTGCCCTGACCCTCACCCTCCGAGCCGGAGGAAGTGTCTGAGCAGGAGAGGACATTGAAAAAACTAAAATGAATGAAAGAAGAAAATAGATTTATAAAACTTCTTGCCAGGTCATCATAGCAAAAATGAAAAATGAGAATTGAAAGACTTAATCAAACCACTGGGCAATAATTGATCTTTGATTGATTCTATCCCGATACTAATGCTATTATAATATAATAATAATTATAGTATAAGAGACAAACATGAGAGACAGTCTCTATGTTACAGTCTATTTCCTGTAGCCTGGGGGGGGGGGCGGAGTAAAGTTTGTTCCTGAAAGCTTGAAAGTGTGTGTGTGTGTGTGTGTGTGTGTGTGTGTGTGTGATTTCCATAATGCCCATGGCAACACGAGACTGACGGTGTGGAGCTGAGGCAGAAGAGCAGCTGAAGAGGAAACACCTCCAGCAAACAAACACAAGTCACGTGTCATCGGCCCCAGATCCCCTCGGTTCTGGTTCAAGAGAAGATCGCTGGTTAGAGGACCTCCATCGTCGTGGTTACAACAACACCCACAGACCCAAGGTTGTGGAAACAGCAGTAAAATATTTGACTCTCCTTCCTCGATTCCCCTTGAAAGCAGGAAATCTCACACAAGCGTGCTCTATCTGAGAGCGTTATTAAATCTGAACGAGCTCTCACACTGAAATACAGAGGAAACAACTCCCAGCACTGTTTAGATCAAATATTGTTCTCCGGTTTGATCCCTGTTACATTCTGTTCATTCTTCGTCGTGCATCACAGCTGATATTTGCGGTTTGAAATGTCACAGGACTCCACACGGCCTCGACACCTCAGCCCCCCCCCCCCCCCCCCAGTGCTTCGCTGACATGCTGGATTGGCAAATCTGTGTCTCGTTCTCAGCAGGCCCCCCCGAGGCTTCCAGTGACGACACACTAACATGTCGAGCACAATAGGAAAGAAGCTGCCGGGCAACGTGGGACTCTCGAGCCCCTGACGCAGAGCAGCACTGTACTGAAGCTGAAATCTATTTAATGATGCGTTGAGATATCGAGAAACTGCAGCTGTGAAACGCAGTCAAGGCCAATCGGGGAGCGATTGTCATCTCTGCACGATGCAACGTGCTGCTCGGCAACATGCGACTCTGCTGTCCTCAAGTGAACCTCGCCGGCAGAGAGACAGCCGTGTGTGTGTGTCTGTGTGTGTGTGTGTGTGTGTTTGTGTGTGGAGACTGTTTTTACCGCTCCCTCGGGACATGTGCTTTCTAAATCTGCAAGAGGGACTGTGTGCATTTCTGTGACTCATCGCTGCTTGTTTACCTTGTCTCGTGTGAAGTGGAGGGAAAAGATAAACTTAGAAGTCATGTGAATTTTCTCTGTGTGTGTGTGTGTGTGTGTGTGTGTGTGTGTGTGTGTGTGTTGTCCAGGTATTATATAACAATTGTCTTCGATTTTGTGACAAAAAACGTAAATCATCCAATTTTAAGGTGAAGAAATACCAACTTTATCTCTCAGTTAGTAAAAGCCATATTTAAAAAATGCCAAGATTTGAATGAAGGGCAATATAAGTGCAAATCGATGTTTTTCTGATTGTGAATAAATCCCACGAAAACCAACCGACACCGACTGTGTGCATCCAAACCCTGGTTTAGATGATTCCTCTGAGCCACAGAGCTCCTGTATCGCCAACAACTATTAAAGACATATCTGTGGTTCGTTTATCATCACGCACACGCACACACACACGCACACACACAAACACACACACACACGTGAACACAGTCCCGTTGCCCCAAATACTCACCAGAGCACCAAATGTGGATTAATCCTGCAGAAAATTGTCCCAGACCAATGCTCCATTTCCTCCTGTTGGACTGAACGTGTGCAGGTGCTGCTGTTTCAGATGTGAGCCAGTTCTAAAGATGTATTTCATATGTGTGGGTCCGAGTTGAAAAGTCAGAAAGTTTTAAAATGCATCAGCTTTGCTACGTTTACACCTGGTAAAAATAAAATGCTCCTGACATTTATTGTTTTGGCCGCTGTGCAGTTCCTCTCGGTGCCGTGAGTCTGAATCTCCTTGTTCAGAGACGCTGAGGAGCTCGACCCTGCAGCCACAGAGACAACAGCCTCATTAACACCTTCATTAAAACCAGTTCCATAAAGAAATGGACGCCTGCCACCGCCGCAGGCCCCCGGACAGATCCCGCCTCGCACGCCACGGGGATGAAATCAGCCGTGATGTGTCCGGTCCACATTTTAAGAGAAGTGACTGTCGGCCAAATATTCATCAGCTGGTCGAGAGGGCGGGAAGCAGCTTAGGCTCAATCAAATCTGTGACGGTCGACTTACACGACTCCCTCATCGCTCCTAACTTCAAAAGAGCGATGACATCAACGTGGAGGGAGGAGGCGAGCGGGCGACACGTGCACACATGCTAACTGACAGCACAGGAAATCGAGACTTAAAGGTCGTAGGCCACACGGGGTCAAATACATGAAAAACATCAAAATTGCTTTCTGTGATCCGGTCCCGTTCCTGGTTCGTCCTCCAAACTCATCTAACCTGTAAAGGCTCTTACGACCAACATGTGGTTGTATCCCATAATGCCTCCTCTAACAATACAAGATTATTACATCACACAAATTGCAAAGTGCAGTTATTAATTTACTGCAGACAGTTAAACTCTGGAGTTAGTTTCTGCTCTTTGTTAGTTTACGACCGTCTGCAGCGCAACACGTGATTTCCTTTGTTTTTATTTAAGGTGGATTTTTTTATTTCAAATCATTATCCTACTCATTGAATCATAAAGAACGTCTCTTTGGCTGCACCTGACATGCTTGTTCTCGATGAACACTTGATGCTGGTTTTAAAATCACATTAATTATCATATCAATAAAAAACATCCACATTTATTGGTTGAACATGGCTCAACGCATTTTCAAAGTCTACACCTCTCATCAAAGGTGACTAAATCACACACATCTACCGTCACACCACGCGACACACACACGCACACGCACACGCACAACCACACACACACACGCACACACACCACGCCTGCCTCACGCCGTCCGCGGTTCAAGCAGCTCAGGACGACCATAGTCTGGGCCGTAACCAAACTCCGGGGCCGCTATGCAAAAGTGTGCGTGCTGCTACTGGAGTCATCGCTCATAGCACAACAACGTAGATAACTTGGGTTTAGCAAGTTGTCGTGTGTGTGTGTGTGTGGTGTGCGTGTGCGTGTGGTGTGTGTGTGTGTGTGTGTGTGTCTTGGTCTTGACCTGGTGGTGTGTAGGCATCCATGGAGCTCTGGACCACCAGCGACCGCCGCTTCGACGGCATGGGCACCGCCATCTTCCTCTCTTTGTGCTTGGCCAAGGCCGCCTGCACCGCCTCTGTGTGCACATCTGGAGACAGACATACAGAGGTGTTTAATTCACGGGGCAAAGCGAGACAGAACTAAAGTTTGTATTATGATATCAAATGCAGCCATCCCACGGTGTTGTATATGTTTGAATGTGTTTGTTTTCACGACAGTAAGAAAATCCTCTCACGTCTACACAACATGTCTGTGTTTGAGCTCATCAGCTGTTCGGAGCTGCATGGTGCCGTGTGAGGCGAACTGACTCTCGATTCAGAGTTGTTACCACTCAGAACATAACAATATAAATACTGTATCTGTTGAATATTCTATAGAGTTCTTCTGGATAATTTAATTCGTCAACACTGCTCCTGCTGCGTTGCTCGACTGTGGAAATCAGGAAGCACAGGAACCAGTGATGAGTCCGTATTCAAAGACCATTTTACTTTAAGGATAATACTTGTGTACATCTAGTTTTGCAGGATTTTGACATTGTGGTTCTTTACTCATAAAGAATCTGAGTATTTCTTCTTCTTTCTGCTGAACACACGACTTATGACTGAACAAATGGCCAAAGAGAGGAGTTGACTTCTCAGGCACCCGTGATGTCGTCCAGTGCAAACACACACACAACCACCGGCCGGCCTCTGTCTTTGTGCTGCAGCGAGCACCGTGTTCCCATTTCCTCTTCAGTTTTACGAACACAAACGCCCCCCCCCCGGCTCCCACCAGGCCCTGTGGGTTGCCGACCAGATTAAGTTCAGGGCGTGCCGGTGAAGACCTTGTGTAAATTAGCGTTTCTAAGAGTGAGATAAAGAGCTGCAATATAACCCCAGCTTGGTTTGTTTGAAGAGCAGACGGCAAACACACGGTGCAGAGACGGCAGGTTGTCGTCCCGATAACGGCACAAGTGAGACATTTGTCAGAATGAACGCGGGCTCGCAGATGCACGTTTGTTTGGCTTCTGTAGGGAAACGGAGGTCATTTAAATCTCAAGTGCACGTTTATTGTCTGACGGTCGACCGAGTGTGACGGCAATGTGTGCGAAAGAGAGAGAGTGTGTGTGAGTGTCGTTTAAAAGGAGCCTGCAAAACTTTTCTTTTTCAATTTAACGGTTTAAAAGGTTTCTGGCTTGGATCAAACTCTTCAGCAGCAGCGGGGCTGGAGTAATAAAGCGAAGCAGGTTTCCCCGGCAACGATTCAAACATTCAAACACCAGCTTGTTTCTTCTCTTATCGGATCTTCACTACTAACCCCCGAATGTCACCAGAACAAATTCCCACAGATTAAATTTGAATGAGATGCCACTGAAAAGAATCCACGCAGGCGGAAATCCTCAGTTAATCCGATATTAATCTTCAGTCAACACCGCGTGGAACCAGACCAAACAATGGATGACAGATTTCCCTAAAGCTTGTTTTTCCGCCGTCCTTTGCCAAACGCTTTGCTGCACAGAAGGACTGAGAACATCAACCAGGGCCCCCGTGTGGTCATATGTACAACATGTAGGTGAGGTCAGTTCCTCCGGGCCGGGTGTGAGACACGCAGACGCAGCCACGAAGACCGACCGTCCCACAGATGTGCTGCGAGGGCCGGACGCGCCGCTCACCTGATCTGTAGCGCTCGTCTCTGGAGCCAGAAGACCGCCGGCGGTGGTAGCGGGAGGACGAGGACGGCGTGACGGGGGCTCTTCTCTCCTGGCCCATGGACGGATCCATTCCTGGAACAAAGGAGGTTCAGATAACGGCCTTAATCGAAAACCAATTCCACAATTTTATCTATAGAGCAAACTAATAAAAATGATAGAAGTTAAAGTGTTCAAGGGGCAGTTGTATGCAGATGATCACGACCCAGATCAACAGCTTTTCACACAGTAGATGGGGAAAAAAAAAAAGAAATACACCTCATCACCAAACTAAAAACAATACAACGGTTAGATTTGAGTTTTTTTACTCCCAGAGAAAACCCCCTCCCTGCACACCAATCAATACGTCTGAGGAGAATAACCACCCTGTTCCTGACAGCTGCTGATCTACGAGCAGCCATCTCAGCCTCGTCTGTCTTGATTAGGGCTCTCAGTGCGGCTCAGGGCATCGCTGCTGCTCAGGAGAACAGCTAAAAGTTGATTAGCCGACAACGACTACCAGCCAGAGCGGGATTATATGAGAGGTCTGTGAAAACCCCCGCTCTGCTGCTCTCCTCTGGGGAGTCTGGATGGATGGAACACGTTGGAAACATGAAACAGTGAATTGTATTTCCACTGGACAGACTCTCGCCTGGTGTGGGTGAATAATCCAAGGTTTGCAGAGTGACTCCAGATCACAGGCAGTGAAGAAAAGCTAATGAAGGCCTGAATTGATCATTTGAAAAAGTCTACGCTCCACAGCCTGTTCTGAACGAGACATGAAGTGAGCAGCAGCGTTCAGAGACGACTCCAGAGTTGTAAACGTGGCAGCGACTCTGACAAAGATCTGAGTATCATTAGAAATCACCAGTGCCAGTGGGAAAATAATAAAAACCTAAGACTCCGCCCGTTCATGTGGATGTGAACCTTTGCGCTGATGATGTGCTGATTGCCCGGAGACTGACATCAGAACCATCGCTGATAAACCAACGTCAAAGATATTTGGCTTTTTTCCCCCGTTAATATTTTGTTGTTATTGTTATAAGTAGTAGTTTGAATCACCTCCGCGAAAGAAAGAGAGAGAGAGAAAGAAGGAATTTATTGTGTTAAGAGTGTGAGTGTGTCATCCAGCCCACCCCCCCCCCATGGTGAACTGAACCAGGCCTAGATGTGAATAACACACACTTTCCATCCCATAATGCCTTCCTGACCCCTCATGACACACACACGGAGAACCAGACCAGTAAAACCCAGGAATCAACTGATCGTCTTTGTGGGAAAAACCAGAAAGTTTCAAACTCTGAGGATATTTCCTGTACGGTGACGCGTACCCATTTCTTTGAAAGCTGTAGTTTTTAATTTATCAGGGAAAACTTTTTCTTTAAATATTTAAAGTTGATGTGCTGATAACACTTAGTTTTACCTGGTGCTTGAGGGAAGTAGGCTCCAATCAGCTTGGATCGCTTCTTCTCATAGCCCTTCTGTGTGATGTCACCTGTCAGAGAAACACAGAGAGGGTTTACTTTCCTTATTCCTCGGAGTGAGCGACGGTAAAACTCAAATAAAGCACGTACATCTTTAGAAATGTTTTTGAAATCAAGGTTGTTTTACGGACTTTCCTGCCAACGTTTATTTACAGATAGAGAAAAGTCCAACAGGGAATAAAAACATGCTTAAGACACGTGGTGTGTTCCATTATCTCCCAGTTAAACTCCAACAATCACCATATCGAAACAACAAACTTTCGGTTGCATCTCCAAATGACACCAACGCCACACACACTCTCGGGGAAATGTTCAACACAACTTTCCTGGTCCTATCAAATGCTACGATCTCACACCCTTTAATTAATGGTTCTTTTGATCGTGCGCTGATTTTCCTGACAGGATGAATCCGACAAGAAGTTTGCCTTTCTCTTGGTTTTCGTCGATTCCTAAAACCTTTTTGTCTCACGACGTGTTTCAAAGTGAAACCGGCTCATGGCGGCAACACGTGTCACATGGACAGAAAACCAGAGCACCAGGCTGGTCGAGCTGTGGCAGCAGCGATCGACATGACACAGAGAAACCAGTCCAGAGAGAGGGAACAGTCTCACTGCGGAGCGCTTTGAGGATGACTAGTGAAGAAATGAAAACTCGGAGGAAGAATAAATCAGAGTGAAGGGCACCGCCTCTCTTCCAGCTGCAGGAGACGAAGCAAACAGACCCGAGTGACGCTAAGCTGGACTTGACAAATCCTCCTTAAACACACTGACATGTGACCTACTGGCTCGGATCCAGAAACCAACTGTGGGCACGGACGTCATCGGTGATGTCAGCAGAGTGTGTGTGTGCGTGTGTGTGTTGCGTGTGTGTGTGTGTGTGTGTGTGTGTGTGTGTGCGTGTGTGTTTCTGGTAGCGTGAAGGAAAGGCACATGGCAATAATTAGCATCTCTAGTAGGGGATCTAAGTTCCCTGCAGAGAGAAATGTTTCAGTTGGAAAAGACAATAAAAGAGACTCTGAGGGAGGTTGAGACACATGGGGGGGGGGGATAGAGGGAGGTCCGACCTTGTCCCCCACATACCGACCAGTTGCACTAAGACACACACACACACACGCACACACACACGCACAACACACACACACACCACCACACAACCAACACTCACACACACACACAACACTCCACACCCCACTCCCCAACACACACATCATCATCACACCACACATCACCCACACACCATCACATCCACTCACAGACAGCTACCAACCATCTTGACTTAATTGGTCTTATTTTTATCTCGAATGCTAAATGCTAGAAATACTGTTCATCAACTATTCAGTCCCGATACTGTCACAGTCTCGTTTTGATAAACCGTTCTCGTCAATCTCCATCACATGATAGTGCAGTGCAGTCAGTAGCAGTGTTACTCCAGTCAGTTGTACGTCATTAGTCATCTGTACACCACAGATGTACTGTCAGTCCATCCAGTCCTGGTGTATTCACAGTCGTCACTCTGTTTGAGTTGCAATAAACTGGATTTAAACTCTACAGACGCAAAACTGTGGGAGCGAGAGTTGATGGAGGGATGAGGATTTTTAAACAGAGACAGAGGAAGGAAGGATGACTCAGGCTCTGCTATTCCTCCACTGCAAAGCCCCCCCCCCAGTCGGTCTGTCTCTTCGGTTCTGGATGACATTGCCACAGGCTGTTAGAGACGAGTCCGGCTGAGGTGGTGAAGACGTTTCCTGTTCCCCCTCTGAACACGTTTCACGTCCGAGCGAGAAGAGAGAAAGCTCAACTAGGAACTCCCTGATTCAACACAGGGTTCTTTATTTTTCATCAAGATCCACAAATTATTAGATCCAAAAGAGAAGAATAGGTTGTTTCCCAACCCCATACCGTATCCCTCCACCGATTTCTGTGGGTATCTGTCCGGGAGTTTTTGCGTAAATATCAGACAGACAGACAAACCACCGCAGATGAAAACATAAATAAATATGAGCGTCGGTGATTTCAGGGGCTCCATCAGTTGGAGGTTTATCAGGAATGCACAACCGGGAGGAGAGTGGACCCAGAACTCGCTGGAGGGATTTATATATATATAAATATATATATATATATATAAATATCCCATCTGGTCTGGAAATACCTCAGGATCCACCAGGAAGAGCCAATAAGGGGCAAACAACGGGTGGATGGGCGGACAAGTCCAGCTCCATTAAGAAATAGTTCTGCCAGTTTGGTGTGGAGGAAGCTCCTGCACATCAACCTCATCTAAGAACCAGAACTCAGAAACCAGAAGAGAGGAGGACAACAAAGTCAAACATGCAGTGCATTCAAGTGAGAGTCTGCTCTGCTATATCACCCCCCCCCCCCCCCACTGCGAGTGACAGCTCCTAGAGAAAGAGCAGGGCTGAGCCTCCATGACCATATACAGTATGAGAGAGAGAGAGAGAGAGAGAGAGAGAGAGAGACAGAGAGACAGACAGAGAGACAGAGAGACAGAGAGAGAGAGAGCGAGAGAGAGAGAGAGAGAGAGAGGACAGAGAGAGAGAGAGAGACAGAGAGGGAGACAGAGAGGAGAAGAGAGAGAGAGAGAGAGAGAGAGAGAGAGAGAGAGAGAGAGAGAGAGAGAGAGAGAGAGAGAGAGCGAGAGAGACCCAGAGAGAGAGAGACTGAGAGAGAGAGAGAGAGAGAGAGAGAGAGAGAGAGAGAGAGAGAGAGAGAGCGAGAGAGCGAGAGAGACCCAGAGAGAGAGACTGAGAGAGAGAGAGAGAGAGAGAGAGAGAGCGAGAGAGCGAGAGAGCGAGAGACAGAGAGCGAGAGAGCGGGAGACAGAGAGACAGAGAGACAGACAAGAGAGAGAGAGAGAGAGAGAAGAGAGAGAGAGGGAGAGAGCTAGAAAACAACCATGACAACGAGAGAGAGGAAAAAGGGAGAAATAAAGAGAAACCAGCAGAAAAGAAGGGAAGTGGAAACAGAGCAATGTGAAATCAGAGAAAGGAAGTAGAGAGGAGTGTTGCATCTATCCAACACCTAAAAAGGAAACAGATGATTTTATTGTTCCCACACTTCAACACTGGAGAGAGAGAGAGAGAGAGAGCGAGAGAGAGCGAGAGAGAGAGAGAGAGAGAGAGAGAGAGAGAGAGAGAGAGAGAGAGAGCGAGAGAGCGAGAGAGGACAAGGATGAACTAAGAGCAGGTCTTCGGCTCTTCTGGGAGATGTGGTCGTACGTTGGACGAGCCCTCGCGCTGCCAGGCTCCAAACAGCCTCTCACAGGATTTAAAACCACTATTGTACCAACACAGCGTCTCCACGCTGTAGCTTGACGGACAGATTTGACCAAACTTAAAACAATATATTTGAGCAGCTGTTCGAGGTTTAAAGCCACTGAAAACATTCTTTTAATCAAAATGTGTTTGTTATCCATCCCCTGGTTGCTGCCCACTGAGGAGAATAAAGCTTAAGCTTGTAATTAATTAAATTAATATGGACTATGATTCCAGACCTGTGCTCAGAGATAAGGTAACACACACACACCACACAAAGAGTCATGCATCCACAAAAACACAAACAAACACAAATTAGCTCACAGTTGAGCCGAGAGGAAACGCCCCAGGACTCCCCTGGGAATGAGGGCGAGGAAAACACACACACACACACACACACACACACACACAACAGACACACACACGAGGGTGACAAGTACAATGTGTATTCAGAGGCAGCAGGTGTTTACACTAACAACACGCTGAGTCAGGACAGAAACTCTCGCACACACGCACACGCACACACACACACCACACACACACCACACACACACACACACAGGAAGCCTATTTGTCATTACAAGGTTTTAATTTTCACTGTCGACAGGTGAAAACACAACTTAGCGCCGAATATCCGAAGGAAAAAGTACACAAATGTCGTCACTTCTTTTCCTTCCCTAACGAACACTTCCGAGCCCAAACGCTGACGACACTGTCAGAGCGACACACTCACTACACACGGCTCGATAACACACCTCCCCCCCCCCCCCCCCCCCCGGCGTCACAACGACAGACCCTGAGCAGGGATGAGCTACTCCTCGGATCATGGGTCTAAATAGTGCACGTGTGTAATCTGGATGCACATAAACAGGATCAAACCAGAGCTGCAGCAGTTTTAGTTCCAGGGAAACCGTTAAATGCACAATGAGAGGGTCGGGGTGGAAAGTCCCCGTCAGCTGCATGAAACATGTCAGTGTATAATTATATTTATACTCTGAGAAAAATTGAATTAACGTCTACTTTGACTTTGTATTTTGGTCCGTGTGCCATTCGCTAACATGGAGGAGGTGGGTTTATGGGCTGTACCCCCAGCCAGCCACCAGGGGGACAATTAAGGTCTCTGGTGAACTCACAGAGTGCTGTAGCTTACATGAGCTGCCATGATGATCACATCAGTGTGTACACAGACACACAACTCACACACCGGCACTAGTGATATTTTCAGAGTGGAACAACTTACTCGTGTAAAAAAAAAAAAGAATGTTAACTTTTGCACATAATGTCCGAGGTTCATTTAAAAGTTTTATTCCAACGCAAAAAAAGTTAAACGTCCTTCTTTCAATGAGAAAAACAAACCGAGACAATTCTCCAATAAGGCGAATTAGATGAAGAAAATCACCTCTCACGCACACACACACACACACACACACACACACACACACACCACACACACACACACACACACACACACACACACACACACACACACACACACACACACACACACACACACACACACACACACACGCACACACCTGCTGATACCTGGCACGTCCTCCCTCTACTCACCGAGCATCACGCCGACAGGCAGCAGGAATAAGAAACAGACACAGCAGTGGAACTCATGCTCCTCTCAGACGAGCCCGGTCTGTGGCCGTCCCCGCCGCCGAGTGTGTGAAAACACTGGTTGCTTATTCCCCATTGGCAGCGCGCGCACACACACACACACACACACACACACACACACACAGACACACTCAATTAAGACACGAGCAGCTTATTGGTTTCAAACGAGGAGCAGGTCGACCTCCTCTGCGAACACAAAGGTGTCTGCTGACATTCAGCTACTGATGCTGCCTTTGTTGTTAACACACACACACAACACACACACACACACACACACACACACACACACACACACAGAGACACACAGCAGTGGATTGGCTGGCAATTACTTCAATATTTACACACTGCCTATGGTCTTGGAAGGAGTTACCCACTCGTCACCTCAGTTCTATCTGTGTGTGTGTGCGTTTGTGTTAACAGACACACACAACAACCCCCCCCCCCCAGTCAGCACGGTCCAACCTGCCCAAACACGTTTCCTGGTGACATCAGCAAAACAAACTGAATCGGTCTGTTTGTCGGCGGACTTCACAGTGAGGTGAGAGAGAGGAGACCACACCACGCACGCACACACACACACACACACACACACACACACACACACACACACACACACACACACACACACACACACACACACACACACACACACACACACACACACACACACACACACACACACACACACACACACACACACACACACACACACCACACACACACACACACACACACACACACACACACACACACACACACACTTCCCCTTTAAGGTTTACCCTCACATCCCCAGCCTCCTGTTGCTTGGGATATGCAAGTCCCACCTTTCCTGGTCACTATGGTGATAACTGCCAACAGTGGCGAGGAGGGAAATTAATATTGTGATAATCACGTTTGATAATAAAAGTATGAAAGTTGTCTGACTGGGACACAGACTCACTTCACAGCCGCTGGAAGACGAGAGAGACAACGTCAACCAGGACGGTTTGCATTTCATTTGACTGCAGGAACTTTCCAGCAGTGACCAACAATAACCTTGGGGTTGCGGCGCCACAGAATACGTGAGCAAGCAAATGATTACAAGTAGTTTTCTGCTGTGAACACCAGCTGTGTTTTAAAATGGTTTACATGTGGGGGAAAAGAGCAAGTTTGAAATCGGTAAACTGTGGATCAGCAGGGAAAGAAAAGAACGCAGGCGGAAACTTTCATCCCTAAAAACTTCAGAGCGAAGATCAAGAACTCGCACTCCAGCCGCCGCTTCTCTACAACGCCACATTTCTCTCTCCGAGTGTCCACGACCACAGACTGTGAATAAAGATGGATGCTTGGAGGATTGTTTTACTCACGACGCCGAGCTCCGACAAACTGAGCTACACGTCCGAGGAAAGCCCCCCCCCCCCCCCTCCCCGTCCGGTCGGCCATCTTGTGATAAGGCTGCACTGACTCGTGGTGGAGGATTTGGGTCACGGGGTCAATTCCTCCAGCACATTACGACACTGCCGCTCTGTGATGAGGTTGACTTGAGACTGGGATGTTTCATGTTCTCTGGAAATCACAGGGATTTATATGGATTTTCTGGAACCAACCTGCTGTAATATAACCAGCTCATCAGAGGAAGTCGATATGAATCAGAAACACATCACTGCTCAGACGCCGCAGCAGTTTGAAGAGAAGCAGTTCTGGTCCTCGGGTCGATTGCTTTAATTGAAGTGTCTTCAAGGAGCACAGGAAACTGGTTCTATAAAACAGCTGCTCACATCTTTCTTCTTCTGTCCTTGTTAACAAGATATGTCCTCCGCAATTAACAAGTGCTTTTATTTTTAGTTCACATTGATCTAATTTCTTGAGGCAGCAAGTCATAAATGTAGGAATCATTTCAAAAAGCCAACGACAGCCTGGGGATGTTAGACTCTTCTGATCGTTCATGAATTAAAAAACGAGTTTTCTTTGTCAAAGATAAACAACACACAGGAGGAAACAGAGCATTTGATGGGGACTATTTTCAGTGGGGGATTAATCTATAATTGATGCTATTGTGATTGTTTGGGGCGCAGTGGGGGGGGGGGGGGATATGGGGTTCAGTCAAATGAATGTGTGTGTGTGTGTGTGGGTGTGTGTCACAAACAAGACTAGATCCTGTAACCAGTAGAAATTTGCCTGCTGAGATGAATCTCAAAATAGAAACCAAGAAACCTTTGCGTGTGCGTGTGTGTGTGTGTGTGTGTGTGTGTGTGTGTGCACATGCATGCATTATCAACGGCCCAGGATCCTGCAGCCAGTAAACATTTGCCTACAGAAGAGATTCCAAAAATAGAACAGGATAACCTTTGATATTCAATACTGCTGAGGTCCTATCATACCGACCCCCCCCACCACACACACCACACACACACACACACACACCACCACACACCACACACACACACACACACACACACACACACACACACACACACACACACACACACACACACACGACAGTCAGTCAGTCAGTGATATTTACTTGAGGGCTGAGACGGTTAAACTACTGACAAAGGCATAAATCACACAAACGAGTTCAACTCTCCTTCACAGCGGTTCCTCTCGTCTCCACTGACTCGACAGTTCGCAGTAGTTTTACAAAACAGTGCTGAAAATAAAGCCTCAGTAACCAGGAGATGGTTAACATGCAGAAGGAGAAAGCCTCACAAGTTCCAGGCGGGGTGGGATGATAACTATTACCACTTTGTTAAGCAACCATTGGTCACTTGTCTTGTCGCCAGAATGATCACAGATCCATCACCGAGCACAACTAAGATGGGAGTTTGTTATTTGTGAATTTGTGATAAATAGGCTCCACACAAAATACACTGAATGTTATCAAATGAAATCAAATATTATAAAATAAAAATGAGGTGGATGTTAAGCCTGCTACTATTCTACCCTCAAGACATAACTGTTGAAGATCAAATGAAAGTTTCTTTAATTGATTTTTATAAAACTCTTTTGTCTTACAGTTGCTCACCCTTACCAGTAGGGGGTGCTGCAGCCCCCTCAGCACCTTCACTTCCGGTGTCCTTGCTGTTGAACTACGAGATCTGACAAAAACGTCAGGTGAGCAAATGACACTGAGAAGCGAGGGGATTATTC